>PVIA01018440.1:0-12863 GCA_004024845.1 Tonatia bakeri | reverse complement strand
TAGGTTGCTTCCAACACCTGGCTATTGTAAATTGTGCTGCTATGAACATTGGGGTGCATAATTGGGGTGCATAGGCTCTTTTGCATTGGTGTTTCAGGGTTCTTAGGATATAATCCTAACAGTGGAATTGCTTGGTCAAAAGGCATATCCATTTTTAGTTTTTTGAGAAAATTCCATACTGTTTTCCATAGTGGTTGTACCAGTCTGCAATCCCACCAACAGTGCACTAGGCTCCCCTTTTCTCCACAACCTCCCCAACACTTGTTTGTTACTTTGTTTATGATGGCCATTGTGAACGGTGTAAAGTGGTATCTCATTGTAGTTTTAATTTGCATTTCTCTGATAGCTAGCGATATTGAACATCTTTTAATGTGTCTCTGGATCCTCTGTATGCCCTCCTTGGAGAAGCGTCTGTTCAAGTCCTTTGCCCATTTTTTAATTGGGTTGCTTGTCTTCTTAGAGTGGAGTCATGTAAGTTCTCTATATATTTTGGAGATTAAACCTTTGTCTGAGGTATCATTGGCAAATATGTTTTCCCATACAGTTGGTTCTCTTTTTAATTTAATATTGTTTTCTTTAGCCGTGCAGAAGCTTTTTATTTTGATGAGATCCCATTTGTTTATTCTTTCCTTTATGTCCCTTGCTCTGGGGGACATATCAGTGAAAAAGTTTCTGCGTGAAATATCTGAGATTTTCTTGCCTATGTTCTCCTCTAGGACTTTAATGGTGACATGGCTTATATTTAAGTCTTTTATCCACCTTGAATTTATATTTGTGTATGTGGAATTTTCTAAAAAAACTAAAAATGTATCTGCCTTTTGACCCAGCAATTCCACTGCTAGGATTATATCCTAAGAACCCTGAAACACCAATCCAAAGAACCTATGCACCCCAATGTTCATAGCAGTATGTGTCTTATTATTATCTTGTCCCTATTCTTACCACTTTTATTTTATTAGAGTTTTTTTATTTCTCTTCCTTGTGTTTAGTTATCCTTGTTGTATTTCTCTGTTTAATTGCATATTTTGAGTGGTTTTCCTTGTTTCCCTTTTACTGTATTTTAATTTTCCTTCTTTCACTTCACCTGTGTTCCAGTAACACACATCTTGATTGGGTACTTTATATTCTGGTTATCCAAATCGTATATTTCTTGTCATATCATTGTTCTTCCAGTACTATTGCAAATAATTGTTGTTCCATACATACAATTGTACATACTACACAGCAACCCTCCCTGATCTTACCCCACTTCTCTTTAACCCCGAGCATTATTTTTGTGGTGGTTAACTCTATTCTTTCTCAAATCATGCCAACTTTCTATCTTTTAATCTCACTATACCTGACCATCTAACCTTGTATAAGCACTGTTTTCTGGATTCAGCTCACAGTCTTCCTCCCCCCTAACAAGAGTTTTATTTCACTTTCACATTTATTAAAAAAGTGGCTAGTTGGATAAAATATCACAATTAACATTATACTTATCCAAAGAATCTCCTATCACTTCTCTACTTGCTGGTATTTTAAATCTCATAAAATACTCTTCAGTTGTCTTAAACCATTTTGCTACCCCCTGCCACTGATCACATACAAGAATAGGTGGGAACTTCCAACATCAGTATATCTGCTGGAGGAGACAAACCATCAACAAAGGAACCACCAAAGGTAAAAATACAAGTATAGCAAAAATCCCACAGAAATAGAAGAAAAGGCAAACATAGAGTGTCCAGACAAGGAAACCAAAGAGACCACACCATTGAACCTTGTAGAATTCGTACCATAAAAGGCCACCCTACAAAGACATTTAAGAAAGAAAAACTTCAGCAAGGACACACACAAACGAAAGGAGTCACCTAAAATAGGGAGACAAAAAAAAAAAGAACATGGAATCAAAAGGAATGAAAGACTCCCTACTAAAAGAGATAAAGAAAACAGAGGTAAGCAAACTATCAGATATAGAATTCAAATTAATGGTTATAAGATGCTCAAGGAACTCAAAGATGACTACAGAGAAATGAGTGAGAACTACATCAGCCTGAAAAAGGAAGTTCAAAGTATAAAAAAAAAAAAAAAAAAAAAAAAAAAAAAAAAAAAAAAAAAAAAAAAAAAAAAAAAAAAAAAAAAAAAAAAACCTGGGAAGAAATGAACAACAAAATCTCAGAAATTAAAAAAAAAACATATCAGAAAGAATTGCAAGCAGGCTGAATGAAGCAGATTATTGAATAAGTGAGTTGGAGGAAAAGGTAGAAAAAAACTGAAAAGAGCAAGAAAAGGAAAAGACACTCAGAAAGAATGAAGAGGTGGTAAGGGAGCTGCAAGACAACATGAAATGTAACGATATCCATATAATAGGGATATCAGAAGGAGAAAAAGAAGAGCAAGGGATAGAAAAACTGTTTGAAAAAGTAATAATGGAAAATTTCCCTAATTTGATGAAAGAAAAAGTCACACAAATCCAGGAAACACAGAGAGTCCCACTCAAGAGGAACAAAAAGAGGCCCACTTCAAGACACATCATAATTAAAATGGCAAAATTTCAAGACAAAGAGAGTATCTTAAAGGCAGCAAGGGAGAAACAAGAAGTAACATACAAGGGAGCCTCAATAAGGCTAGCAGCTGACTTCTCAATGGAAAAGCTCCAAGCCAGAAGAGAATGGCAAGAAATATTTCAAGTAATGAGGACCAGAGGTCTCCAACCAAGGCTCCTTTACCCAGCAAGGCTCTCAATGAAGATAGAAGACCAAATAAGAAGCATCCCGGACAAAAGAAGTCTAAAAGAATACAAATGCACCAAACCAGCTCTGCAAGAGATCCTAAAGGGACTGCTTTAAGAAAAGAAAGGAAAAGAGTGAGAAAGAGAGGAACACATGTACAGAAAAATTGCAATGAATAAGTACCTATCAATAATAACCTTAAATGTAAACAAATTAAATGCTCCAAATGAAAGACCTATAATACCTAAATTGATAAGGAAGCATGATCTGCACATGTGCTGCCTACAAGAGACCCACTTCAGAGCAGAAAACTTACACAGACTGAAAGTGAAGGGCTGGAAACAAAATTTCCAAGCAACTAGACAGGAAAATAAAAAGGAAAGCTGGAGTAGAAATTGTCATATCAGACAAAAGAAACTTTAAAAAGGGGGTCATAAAAAGAGACCCAGAAGGTCACTTTCTAATACTAAAAGGAAGAATCCATCAGAAAGACATAAACACTGTAACTACATATGCACCCAACAAAGGAGCAACCAAATACATAAAGAAAATCATGGAGGATTTCAAAAAAAGATATTGAAAGCAACACAATTATAGCAGGGGATTTCAACACCCTGCTGTCAAAAATTGATAGATCTTCCAAAGAAAATATCAAAAAAGGTACTGAGGTATTGAACAATGTCTTAGATCAAATGAACCTAACTTTTCTATAAAGAGACTTTCATCCCAAAGAAGCAAAATACACATTCTTTTCAAATGCACATGGAACATTTTCAATTATACAGCACATGATAGGACACAAAATAAGCCTCAACAAATTAAAAAAAATTGAAATCATATCAAGCATTTTCTCTGACCACAAGGAACATAAACTAGAAACCAAAAATCAAGGAAAAAAACATTAAAAAAGTCAAACTCAAGGAGATTGAATAGCATGTTATGAAACAATGAATGGGTCAATAATGAAATTAGGGAAGAAATCTAAAAGTTTCTGGAAACAAATGAAAATGACCTTCCAAAACTTATGGGAAACAGAGAAGGTAGTCCTGAGAGGGAAGTTCATAGTAATACAGGCCTATTTAAAAAAGATAAAAACATTTAAAATAAACATCCTAACCTTTACATCTACAGGAACTGGAGGAATAAGAACAAAGACAGCCCAGAGCAAGTAGAAGGAAGGAAATGACCAAGATCAGAGCAGAATTAAATGACATAGAGATTAAAAGCACAGTACTAAGGATCAAGAAATCCAGGAGCTGCTTCTTTGAAAAGATAAACAAAATTGACAAGAGTTTAAGCATATTCATCAAGCAAAAAGAGAGAGGACTCAAGTAACACAATCAGAAGTGAAAGAGAAGAGATTACAACTGATTCCACAGGGAAAAAATGTAAGAAATTACCAGAAAAAAACTATATGCGAAGAAATTTGAAAACCTAGGTGGAATGGACAAATTTCTAAAAACATAATCTTGCAAAACTCAATGAAGAAGAGGCAAAAATCCTGAACAGACCAATAACAGCTGACAAAATTGAAGCAGTAATAAAAAAATTCCCAACACACAAAAGCTCTGGACCAGATGGTTTCACAGGAGAATTCTACAAAGCTTTTAAGGAGGAGCTAACCCCTATCTTTCTCAGACTATTCCTGAAAATCCAAGATGATGCAATACTCCTAAACACTTTTTATGAGACTAGCATCACCCTAATCCCAAAACCAGATAAAGACATAACAAAGAAAGAAAACTTCAGTTCAATATCACTGATGAACATAGGTGTTAAATCCTCAACAAATATTGGCAAACCACATCCAGTAACATTAAAAAGATGGAAAACCATGACCAAGTAAGATTCATCCCAGGGATGCAAGGATGGTACAATATTGTCAAATCAATAAATGAAAAATTTATCACATAAACCAAAGCAAAGACAAAAATCACATGATCATATCAATAGAGGAGGAAACAAAACATTTGATAAGGTATAGCACCCACGCATGATTAAAACACTCAGTAAAGTGGCAATAGAGGGAGCATTCCTCAACATAATAAATTCCATACGTGAGAGGCAAACAGCCAACGTCATATTCAGTGGGCAAAAACTAAAATCTTTCCCACTAAGATCAGGAACAAAACAAGTTGCCCACTTTCACCACTTCTATTCAACATAGTATTGGAAGTCCTACGCACCACAAGCAGACAAGAAAAGAAAATAAAAAGCATCCAAATTGGAAAGAAGAAAACAAAGCTGTCAATGTTTGCAGATAGATAACCCTAAAGACTCCACCAAGAAACTGCTTGATGTAACAAATGAATTTGGCAAAACAGAGGAATACGATGTCAATATCCAGATATCAAAGGCAATTTTGTATACCAACAATAAAACATCTGAAACAGAAATCAGAAAAAAAACACCATTTGATATAGTAAGAAGAAAAATAAAATACTTCAGAGTAAACCTAACCAAGGAGGTAAAAAACCTGTACCAGAAAACTACACAACACTAAAGAAAGAAATTAAGGAAGACATAAAGAAATGGAAACATGTACTGTATTCATGAATCAGAAGAATTAACATCATCGAAATGCCCATACTATCCAAAGCAATTTACAGATTAAGTGCAGTACCTATAAAAGTACCAATGGCATATTTCACAGATATAGAACAAACACTTCCAAATTTTATACGGAACCATAAATGACCCCAAATATCTGCAGCGATTTTGAGGAAAAAATATCAAAGTAAGAAGGATCACAATACTTGATATCAAACTGTATTACAAGGCCACTGTAATCAAAACAGCCTCATGCTGGCATAAGAACAAACACATGGACCAATGGAACAGAATAGGGAGCCCAGAAATAAACCCAAGTCTCTACAGTCAATTAATATTTGACAAAGCGGGTGGGGTCATAAAATGGAGCAAAAATAGTGTCTTCAACAAATGGTGTTAGGACATCTGAACAGCTACAGAAAAAAAAATGAAACTTGCTACCAACTTACACCATACACAAAAATAAATTCAAGGTAGATAAAAGATTTAAAAATAAATCACAAGACCATTAAAGTCCTGGAGGAGAACATAGGCAGGAAGATCTCAGATATTCCACATGGCAGTATTTTCACTGATATTTCCCCTAGAGCAAGGGGCATAAAGGAAGAATATACAAATATGATGTAATCAAAATTTAAAAAAAAATCCGCATGGCTAAAGAAAACAGCATTAAAATGAGAAGAGAACCAACCGTATGGAAAAATATATTTGCCAATGACACCTCAGACAAGGTTTTTATTTCCAAAATATATAAAGAACTCACACAAATCCACTCTAAGAAAATAAGCAACACGTGGTAATGGGAGGGAGGTAGGGAAGGGGGGTGGGAGGGCTTGATTGAGTGGGAGGTGGGGGGATGGGAGGACTTGAATGGGAGTAAGGGGGTGAAAACTGTACTTGAACATTCATTTAAATAAAAAAATAAATAAAACAAACAAACAAACAAAAAAAGAAAATAAGCAACACAATTAAAAAATGGGCAAAGGATTTGAACAGATAATTCTCCAAGGAGGACTTATGGAGTGTCCAGAGACATATGAAAAGTTGCTCAATGTCATTAGCCATCAAAGAGATGCAAATTAAAACCATAATGAGATACCACTTCACACCAGTGAGAATGGCCATCATAAACAAAGCAACAAACAACAAGTGTTGGAGAGGTTGTGGAGAAAGGGAACCCTAGTGCACCATTGGGGGGATTGCAGACAGGTGGTGCCACTGTGGGAAAAAGTATGAAATTTCCTCAGAAAACAAAAAATGGAACTGCCTTTTGTCCTGGCAATTCTGCTGCTGGGATTATATCTTAAGAAACCTGAAACAACAATGCAAAAGAACCTTTGCACCCCAATGTTCATGCCAGTACAATTTACAATAGCCAAGATCTGGAGGCAACGTAAGTGCCCATCAGTAAATGAATGGATCAAAACCATGATACATTTACACAACTGACTTCTCTGCAGCAGAATAAAAATGAGCTCCTACCCTTTGCAACAGCATGGATGGAACTGGAGAGCATTATGCTAAGTGAAATAAGCCAGGTGTTGAAAGACAAATACCATATCATCTCACCATTAACAGGGACCTAATCAACAAAATGAACCAGAAAGCAAAATATAGCCAAAAGTATTGCAATTGAGGACAGGCTGACAGTGACCAGAAGGGAGGAAGAGGGGATAATGGGAGAAAAGCATAAAGCATTTACAGGAACAAGTATAAAGGACATATGGACAATAACAAGGCAGGGTGGAAACAGAGGAGGGAGGTGGGGAGAGCTGGCTTGGTGGGTGGAGGTGAGGAGAAAAGGCAGAAAGCTGTACTTGAACAACGTTAAAAAATAAATGGGGGGAATTATATGGTATGTGAATTATATCTCAGTAAAGCTGTTGGAGTCGAATTCTACTGCTGATTCATTAAATGCAGGTTCAAGAATCCTTTGGAGTCCTTAGTACAGATTGAAGTGACATGTCTGGTGATATGTACCTTTTTCAATGAATCAGGTATTGTATTTTAGGATCTCAAAGAAAGCTCTACCTATGTACTGTTATTGACATGTACGCCTGAAAAGTTCTGAAAAGTCCCCAACAATTCCCAAGTCAGTTGTTACATGGGTTTTTGCCTTATTCTGCCACTAGCTATATTTTTCTTAAGAGACATGGTAAATTCATAGGGAAAGCATCAACTTTGGAAACAGAAGATGTCAATTTGAAACTTAGTCCTGTCACTTAGTATCTGCAACCTTGAACTATTTACTTAACGTGTCTCAGACTTAGATTTTTTCCTTTGAAAATAGGACAGTAAAATATAGGTGTATAACATTGTGACAAGCAAATTAATTAATGCATATAAAGTGATTAGGAAATTATGCAATTATAAATATACAGTGAAATAATGAGATATTGTTTTATTAAACATGCACACACACACTCTGAATGACTTCTGAGATGTCATGCTTTTGTTTGGTGAAGTGTTATCTAAATGGTGCTGTTCAGGATGCCTGATCTGCACACAAACCCCTACTTTGCCCCAGCAAAACCAACAAATCAGTGACACAGGTTGGTTTATTTGACCAATATGATCAGTAGATCATGGTTCCCCCCATTTTCAGAGAAGTATAAATGCAATAAGATTAACAACTTTCCTTGTGTGGCAGCTGTGGAGGTGTGCTGCTCAGATTTTTCAACAGAGAATATTTCATGCAGAATACAGTCCATTGACAACCTCCAGATTAGTGCTTTTGGTCTCTGTCTTAGCAAGCAATTGTGGGGCAGGCTTTCCTTGGACAGCTCTACCCAATGACTGAGCACCATAGGGCACTAGGTGGTAATTATTTCTACCTAGCACCTCAGTGCCAGTAGGCTGGAAGGGACATTCTAACACCTACACAGGAACCTGAGATGCTTGTGAGCCAGTCCTTTTTTCTTCCTCCTTCCTTCCACACGTTAATGCCTGCACTGTTCTCTGAAAGCTGTCGTTTCCTATTCCTGGCTTCTCTTTTTCCATATCTACCACAGTAATTACACCCAATCAATGTTTTGCACTTCTAACTCTGTCTTGGCATCCTTTCTGGATGACCTAAACTGACACTCATTAGTGGAAACAAGACTTAAACACAAGTCTTTTAACTCCAAGGTAATTCCATAAAGTTTTCCATAGCTAATTGTATTGTGGGACTATCTAGAAGAGACTAACTGGATTAATTTACTATTGCCTGAGTTTATAATGACCTAGTCCCCATATAGATAAAATCAGTTTTATAGAAGGAACAAATTCTTGTGGCTGAATCCAATATGCTCAAGAACATTTATTCATTTAGCAAGAGGAGAGAAATGAATCAAAATTTAATTTGCTGGTGAGTACAACTCAATCTTGTTTATTACTTCACATGACATATTTTCTGAAAGCTTTCAGTAGATATATACACAGGTCTTTCTTACCACTCATAGATGCCTGCTAGTATTACTTGAAACTAACTGTTTTCTTCATTAATACCCAACTGAGATCAGCTACACTGAAAGAATGAAAGTTTAGAATCAGAATTGAGGTGGCAGCAGGGAATAGGTAATTTTTGGTTTGCACAGAGCACATTAGCAGATGCCAGATCTGCCAGTGTGAGGGTATTGGATCTCAGAGGTAAGGAAATATGCAGAGAAGAAATTCAATAGTCCTGTGTTGGCTGATGTGCATTTTTGCCTAGAGCCCCTAGGCAGCAAGATCCTTTATGACCTCTCCCCCACCTATATACTCAATTAAAATGCAAGCAAATAAACTATTGAGCACTTACTGCATGCCAAGCTTCATGCTAGGAATCTTGGAGGTCCCAAAATTTATGATCAAGTTGAAGGACATATGTGAAGATGACCTCTAAATGCAAGGCAGGATGTAACCAGGACTCCAACAATAGTGCTAAGAATGAGAGCAAATGATTAGTTCTGAAAGGCACTCCCTAGGAAAGTTTATGGAAGTCAGGGATTATAGGTCTGTGTGTTCAAAGAGGAGTAAAATTTGAGGAAAACAGGCATTGCAGACAGCAATAAGAGCATGAAGAATGGCACCAAGATGAGTGATGACATTGCAATAATGGGAGAAAATGAGAATCATTGAATTGTTGCAGAGTCATATTCGGGGCAGAGAGGAGCAGGTGTGAGTGCTGCAACAGAGGTAGAAGAGGTCAAGTCACACATGGTGTTGTGTGCTAAGGTAAGATACATATATTTCACCCTATAGCCAACCAGAATTTATTAACAGGTTAAGGATGTGTGGGAGAGAGGAGTGTATATAAGATAATTTTGCATTAGTAAATCTAACTCTGAAGTCTGAAATGTTCTGAATACATCCTTGGAAATACACACATATGTGTGATAATGTATTTATGTACTAGGCAGAACACTAAACCATCGTGGAGCAGCTAAACTTTTTTTAGATTTTAGACTTCTCAACTGTAAAGTGAATATCACTTCTCAGATTCCCCCTACTCTATAATTCTGATTATGTTATTTATAGCTTGTCTAGACACAACTTAGATGATGATAGCTCTGTATGAAAATCTACTTGAATTGGTTCTATACCATTCTCATGAAGTAGTTAAGCAATTAGTGATTTAATTTGACAGTGTAGTTGAGGTTTTAAAGTAGATTTATTTAAATTATGTTAACTATCTGGATAAGACACTTGTACTGTTTGAAAGGCACATTGCTCAGCTTATGTTTTTGTAAAACCAGTACTTTGGTTCTACATTTGAAATCTGATGCCTATTTTGCATCGGTTCCACTGTCTCAAGAAGCAGTGCTATTGATAGGCAGTCAAGTTTATTGATATTAAGACATGTGGAAAATGCTCCAGTTAACCCAAGTTGTTAAATATACAGGCCTATTGAGTCCATGAACACAGCTCAAGCAAGCCCCTGTATAATTGAGTGCTGTGCTGTTTTTTTTTTTTTTTTTAGGGGGGCGGTAAAAACATATTTTCAATCCAGTCATTTCCAGTTAACCATCTCCTTGGAGAAGATGAGAAAAATTTTATTTCATCAGCAAATCATAATTGCAAAATGATGAATCTGGGGTTATAGATATAAGTATAATTCTGCTTATTTAGTGAATCATAGAAAGATTTTGGGCTTTAGAACCCATCTTGCCTAAATGATTCATTTTTAGAAATGAGAGAGTATTGCTTTTTTCTAATTTACAGATATTTGTAGTCAGTTGTTCTTTGGCCCCAATCCTTCTAATCATTAGCCACAATCATGGACTTTTCTTTTCCTAAAAATGTAATTTCTTACCTGTTTAAAACTCTGGATGACAGTTATGTGATTTAACCAGAGAATGGAATCTTGCATGAGTATACTGGGAAGTGATTCATTTAGTTATTCCCAAGGAGACTCACTGATCTTTAATACTGATCTTGAAGAGTTACAAAAATTCATCCAACATTAATTTGTAAGCTTTTATTGAGCTTGTGTTGAAAAACTAATTATGTTCTGGGGGTGGACACTCTAAAACAACTGCAATTTAGTGTGACAAGTGCTATTAAAGGGAATATATAGGTAGCGACAAAAATAAGGCAGCAGTTAATTCCATAAGGTATGAAAGATCAAAACAGAGTGATACTGGAGCTGGCCCTGGGAGGGGAAGAAGAGGTATTAGAGGTAGTTGAGAGGCAGGAGTTTAATTAGGACATTCTAGACAGGGTGATGACACAAAGTCATGCGAAAGTATGCCATATTCAAGAACTGTAAGCAGTATAGCTGGAGTTTGGGGTGGCTGGGTGCAAACAGGCCTGGGTGGCAGCCCAAAATTTCAAGCTGGAGCAAGATTGTGGATGATTTTGTAAGGTAGCTTAAGACATATGGGATTTGTCCTATAGCTATTATCCTGTAAGTGGTAGGTAACTCATAACAAGTAGTGAGTGTTGCATGGTTTAGAAAGACACTCTTGCAACTTTAGTGTGCACAGTAGACTGGATAAAAGGAGATCAGTGAAGAACACTCCCTAAATGCATAGTTGTCCATGACCACAGGTGGGTGTGTTAGGCTTTACTTGGTATTAATTCTTATCTAGAAGTCAATGGGCAGTTGTGTTACTTTGTGCTGAGTACCATAACAAAATACCACACACTAGGTGGCCCAAACGACAGAAATTTTATTTTCTCACAGTTCTGGAAATGAAACTTTCCAAATCAAGGTACTGGTAGATTTCATTTCTGGTGAGAAAACTCTTATTGCCTTATTGATAGCCACTTTCTTGCTGTATCTACACACGGCTTCTTCTGTGTGCATATGCAGAGAGAGACACTGTTATGCACTTTCCTCTTTTTATAAAGACATCAGTTTTATTGGATTAGGACTCCACTTTTATGATCTCATTTAACTTTAATTACCTACATGAAGGCCCTATCTCCAAATACAGACACATGGGGTTTGGGGCTTCAACATATAAATTTGGGAGGGGGACACAATTCAATCCATAGCAGCAGCTGATTATCCTTCTTGTCCTGCATAGCATGCATCCACAGAAAGATATAGAAAAAAAAAACTGTAATGAACAGAAACTATACAAAAACTCACTTTTGCAGATCATGAATCAAAGTCAATGTGCCATATGAAAATCCCAGTCTGGCCAGTGTCTCCAGTATTGTACCTTCTGATTTCTCTTCTGGTGGAGAGGTGTCAGAGACTACTCCTTTTCACTAGAATTTAGAGCACTAGCATCACCTTCCATGCTACTGTCTCCTTCTGCAATTGGGAAATTTATCACCAGGCCCAGGTCACCATGACCTGGTCTGATCAGCTTGCCCTTCCCCAATTCAAGCATTGCCCTCCATGTTTTTCTCTTTTACCTTTCCCTCAACTTATCCATTTTCATGGGCCTTAATCCTTTTTCCTCTCCAAACTCCAGATCCTCCTAAAAGTGGCAAGCTGACTTTTTTCATCCGAATTGTAGGCACAGAGTTTGGCACATTAGTTTCAACTCTCTTTTCTGCAACCTGATAAGGCAGGTAAACTGTGAACATCACACCATTCCCAAACTTCACAACTGAATTACTACTTGATTAAATGCCTGTTGAATAAATGTCATAAAATAAGGTTAATATCATCAATAATTGGAGCTAGAAATAGGAGCTGTTTATAAACTTAACATGTAAAGCACCACATAAAAGTATCATAAACATTTCAGCAGAATTTAGAACCCTGGTTTTGCTTTTAAAAATATTGGCTTATATACAATTCTATCTAATACAAAATTATTTATTGGGCATTATTTTTATATAGGCAGGTAATATATTGGAAGAATAGTGTTATTGTGTTGTTTTCACTTGAAAAATAAGACAAAATGCATAGTTGTTATAAAATACTGGGTAATGATGATATAATTATATGCTGTATTTCTAGGCCTTAAAATAGTGGCTTGGCAACCCAATTAAAAAATGGGCAAAGGACTTGAACAGACACTTCTCCAAGGAGGACATACAGAAGATCCAAAATCACATGAAACGATGTTCAATATCACTAGCTATCAGAGAGATGCAGATTAAAACCACAATGAGGTACCACTTCACACCAGTCAGAATGGCCATCATAAGCAAAACAACAGACAACAAGTGTTGGAG
>PVIA01018439.1:0-12801 GCA_004024845.1 Tonatia bakeri | reverse complement strand
ACAACCAAACAGAAAAGAATGAAGAAACAAGAATTCAAAAAAACTGAGGAGAGGCTTAGGGACCTCCAGGACACCTTTAAACGTTTCAACATCCGAAATATAGGGGTACCAGAAGGGGAAGAGGAAGAGCAACAAATTGAAAACTTATTTGAACAGGTAATAAAGGAGAACTTCCCGATCTGGCAAGGGAAATAGACTTCCAGGAAGTCCAGGAAGCTCAGAGTCCCAAAGAGGTTGGACCCAAGGAGGAACACACCAAGGCACATCATAATTACATTAGCCAAGGTAAAAATGAAGGAGAGAATCCTAGAAGCAGCAAGAGACAAGGAGACAGTAACCTACAAAGGAGTTCCCATCAGACTGTCAGCTGATTTCTCAAAAGAAACCTTGCAGGCAAGAAGGGGCTGGAAAGAAGTATTCCAAGTCATGAAAGGCAAGGACCTACATCCTGGATTGCTCTATCCAGTATAGCTTTCATTTAGAATGGAAGGGCAGATAAAGTGCTTCTCAGACAAGGCCAAGTTAAAGGAGTTCATCATCACCAAGCCCTTATTATATGAAATATTAAAGGGACTTACCTAAGAAAATGAAGATTAAAAATATGAACAGTAAAAAACAACTTCAAACTCACAGTTAGTAACAACCATACCTAAAACAAAAGCAAACTAAGCAAACAACTAGAACAGGAACAGAACCACAGAAATGGAGATCACATGGAGGGTTAGGAACAGGGAAGTGGGAGGAAGAGAGAGGGAAAAGGTATGGAGAATAAGTAGTATAGATGGTAGGTAGAAAATAGACAGGGGGAGGGCAAGAATAATATGGGAAATGTAGAAGCTAAAGAACTTACAAGTACGACACATGGACATGAACTAAAGGGGGGGAATGTGGGTGGGAGGGGGTGGGCAGGGTGAAGGGGAGTGAAGGGGGGAAATGGGACAACTCTAATAGCATAATCAATTAAAAAAAAAACTACAAAAGATATAAAGCCCCTTATGTTCACTGCAGCATTATTTACAATGGCTAATATATGGATGCAACCTAGGTGTCCATCAATAAAAGAATGAATAGAGGATATGGTACATACAATGAAATATTACTCAGCCATAAAAAAGAATGAGATCAGATAGAAAAAGACAAATAGCATATGATTTCATTTATATGTAAAGTAAAAAAATACATGAACAAAGCAAAACTAAACTCATAAATACAGAGAACATACATTTTGGTTGCCAGAGTGGAGGTCAGTGGAAACGATGAAAAAGGTAAAGAGGACTAGGTATAAATGCCCAGTTACAGCCAGCACAAAACAGCCAGTACAAAATTAGTCACAGGGATGTAGAGTACAGCATAGGTAATATAGTCAATAATATTGTAATAACTATGTATGATGACAGATGGTTGAGACTTAATGTGGTAATCACTTCATAATGTATATAAATGTGCAATTACTACGTTATACACCCAAAACTATTATAATATTGTATATCAACTATAATTTTAAAATAAATTTTTTAAAAAGTGGTTCCTGCCCTGGTTGGTGTGGCTTAGTGTATTGAGTGCCAGCCTGAGAAACAAAGGGTCGCCAGTTTGATTCCTAGTCAGGGCACATGCCTGGGTTATAGGCCAGATCCCTGATAGGGGCACTTGAGAGGCAACCACACACTTTCTCTCCCTCTCTTTCTCCCTCCCTTCCCCTCTCTCTAAAAATAAATAAAATCTTTAAAAAAAAGATAAGATAAAATGAAATGAAATAAAAACCATTCCTCAAAGGTAAAACTAAAAGGACACAAAAATAGATCAGTACTTGCCTTGCCAGGGGTAGCCATGCAGGGAAGGGCTAACTACAAACAAAAACACAAGAGAAGTTTTCAGAACTTGGAACTATTAGTATATATTGATTGTGGTGACAGTTACATGACTGTTCATCAAAGAAGTGTTTGCCAAAATGTGTGAATTTTGCTGTATTATACCTTCATTGGATCTGCCTTTTGACCCAGCAATTCCACCACTGGGACTATATCCTAAGAACCCTGAAACACCAATCCAACAGAATCTATGCAGCCCAATGTTCACAGCAGCACAATTTACAATAGCCAAGTGCTGGAAGCAACCTAAGTGCCCATCAGCAAACGAATGGATCAAAAAATTGTGGTACATTTACACAATGGAATTCTATGCAGCAGAAAGAAAAAAGGAGCCCCTACCCTTTGTGACATCATGAATGGAACTGGAGAACATTATGCTGAGTGAAATAAGCCAGGGTGATGAAAGACAAATACCATATGATCTCACCTTTAACAGGAACTTGATCAACAAATCAAACAAAACAGAACCAAAGACACTGAAATAGAGAACAAGCTGACAGTGACCAGAGGGGAGGGAATTTCAGGGGAATAGGGGAAGGGTTTGCAGGAACAAGTATAAAGGACACATGGACAAAAATAAAACAAAACAAAACTCTTCTCTGGAAGCACTTTCCAGTGTGCTAGGTGATTTCAATATTTTCAGAGATGGTATGTACTCAATACAGTATTGTAGAAGCCCATTCATATAAAGATCTAACACTGGCAAAACTAAAGCCTGAGGGATTTCTGAGAGTGCTTGCAATGTTCTATTTTTTAAGATAGACACTTGTGTTTACTCTTTGAAAACTTAAAAAATGCACCTTACATATTTTTCTTAATGTAAGTAATGCTTTAAGTTTTAAAAACACACATAGCCTTTGAGCAAGTTATACAAATTTCAGGAATTTCTTTATATGGTTCGCACTGTTTTAGCCAATGCTACAAAGCATGTTTTATTTTCACTTAAAACACAATCTAGAAGTTAAAAATAAATAAATATTTCATCTTCTAGCTTTCACTCAGATACTCTTCTGATCTACTATTTGATCGCACTGAGACCTTCAGCCTTCTCTCCCCTGTAATTTTCATGAACCTAATCAATCCCTTCCCACCTTCACTTTCTTCTATTCCATACAGACAAAAATTACCGTATTATTTGGACCATAAGACTCACCTAGGTTTTAGAGGAAAATAGGAAAACAATTTTTGAAGCAAAAAATGTGGTAAAATATTTAATAACATAATATTTCACCAATATAAATGGAAACAGAACTCATCAGCAGCATTAACCATTATTCTTCCCAAATTGGGGCGGGGGGTAAACGTCTTATAGTCCAAAAAATGTGGTACTTGAACCACTGCTTGCCAATATTTTCAATTCCTTGTTCTACTGCCTTGTTTAATCTGAGAGCCTTAACCTGACGAACACAATAGCCTACATTTCCCACAAGTGCACTAGAGAAAAATTACTGACTTTGATGTTACCACAAATGTACTACCCCGAATTTCAACTGTGCCCTCATTGCTGCCAAGCATCCTAGGAAAATCTCTGTGCTACATAAATATCTTCAACCCCTCTTCCACCATTCTCAGCAAACCAAGCATACTATTTCAAATAACAGAAGTCATCTAAGAGGAAATCCCTTAACATCCTACCACTCCACCTGCCATAAACACTCATCTGCATCTTTTCTGACCCCCATTTTCTCCTGTCCTTTCTTCCAGTAAAGTGCTTAGGATACACCCCCTCACCTCATAGATCTCATTGCATTAGCTTCACTCTCTAACAGCAGTGTCAAACTCATTTTCAAAGGGGGACACGTTAGCCTTGCAATTGTCTTCAAAGGGCCGAATGTAATTTTAGGACTGTAAAAATGTAACTACTCCTTAACAGTTAAGCCAGGGCTTGGCACTGCCCTCCGGGTAGAAACAAGGTGCCGGGCTGGCTAAAACAAGGTGGAGAGACAGATTCTGTCCTTGGGCCTTGTGTTTGCCACCTGTGCACTATTATATAAATTCTCTTTTTTCCTCTCTCGTTAAGTTGAATCACATGCCATTTTCTGGCTTCTACCATCTGCACTTAAATCAAAGAAATCCAAAATGGAACTCCTTAATGTCCCTCCTAAATCTTTTACTCAAATGTGTTCCTCACCTCAGAAAATGGCATCCACATTGTCAGTCATTCCTTCTTTCTCTTTAGTTTTCTACACTGAGTCAAGTTCTGTTTTTCCTCCTAAATATATTAGATTCCATTGCCCTTATTGATACCCTGATCCTGCAGTATTATAAAAAAAAATCTATTAACTATTGCTCCCTGGCCACACCCTAATTTCACTCTCCATTTTCTATTCATTCCCAATATTGAAGTAGGTCTTTTATGACCTGGTCTCTTTTTTTTCCTATCTTCCACATCTTTCATGCTCTACTCGTTGATCCAGTCATACAAATAATTCTAGAAATTCAACGTGCCGTCTGGACTTTTATCTAATATTCTACTTCCCTACTGTACCTACCAGGCTAGCTCCCACAAATCCTTTGTTTCAGCTTAGCTATCATCACCCCCTCCAAGAGGACTTTCCTGATCAATCAGGATCAGGGCCATCCAGAAAGTTTCCCCCTACATAGTACATTAAATGTATCAGGTATTCAAACCTTCTTAATGTGGGTGATCTCTTGGGTTCAATAAATGGAGAGAGGCACACAATATAGTTCTCACCTTCATGGTTAAAAAAGGAATAATGTCAATAATTATTGTAGTTTATACAATCAGATTATAGAGTGCAAAAAGCTTCTTTTTATAAATTATTTTTTAATGGACTCAAATGTACAGATAACCTTTTAAAATGGATGCTAGGTATGCCTTCTAAGCACACTAAAATATTTTAAATACTCTGTCAAAAAATAAAAAAACAAAAAAAAAGTACCTAAACTGCTTCCCTGCTCTACTGCATTTTAATCAACTTAAGAGCAAAAACTCTCACTCATCACAGTGATCCCAGCACTTAGTACGGTATATGGTATATAACAGTTGCTCAAGTAATATTTCAATATTAAATGAAAGGCACCTAAACCCAAAGCCAATGCCTTTTTTACACTATCTCAACTGCGAGAAAATACATAAGAATTTTGCTTCCACTTACTTATAGATGATCTAGGTAATTTCAAGCAAACCTTCCTCACACTGAGGACAAATGAACTCGCTGGAAAAATTCATCTATTTGAAAGCGTCCAAGAACTACCAAGGCAATGAAGTATAACCAGGCCCAAAGCTGGTTCTTGGAAAAGACTAATAAAAAGGATTGATCTCTAATGGACTTCATCAAGCAGAAAGAGAAGGCACATACTACCAGTACCAGGAATGAAAAAAGTCAATCACTACAGATCCTACAGGCATTAAGAAAAGCACAAAAGGCAAAACAAGATGGCAATGGAGTAGGTAGGAGTTACACTCAACTCCTCCCAAGACCAAACTGAAATTATAACTAAAATATAGAAAAACTGACCCAAGTAATCAACTGAAGACTAGCTGAACCGAAATCTTATAACTAAGAATTTACAGAAGAAGCCATGCTGAGAATGGAAGGGTGGAGATGCAAAAAAAAGGCTGGCCCAGCACCCACCCGTAGCAGCTGAGAATCCTAGGTATATGTCAGTTGCAAAGGTTGCCCCTGAGGAGTGAGGGGTCTCAATCCCACACCAGACTCCCCAAGTGAAGCACCAGAGCCAGGAAGAGGAGCCCATATAACATGTGGCTGTGAAAATCATTTGGGATGGGACTCTGTCCACTAGGGAGAGATGAGAGTCAGCTAGAAACTCAGATACCCTCTTAAAGGGCCAGCACACAAAATATTCACAGCCACTCTCCCTGAGCTCCAGTGGAGAGAGTATGGCTCAGAGTGGAACACAGTAGTGTAAGGAGAGATGGGGTTGTGTGGCTCCACAAAGAAGGCTGAAGAGACAACCGCCAGAGTCCTGGGGCTGAGTACCTCTCTCACTTCACAGATACCATCTTTTTTTCAGTGGAGTACTCCCCTCCATATGGCATCAGCCTGAGGAAATACAACAGTCCCATCATCCTGCCCTGCAAAATTCAAGCTCTGCAGAGGAGTCAGCTATTTG
Organism: Tonatia bakeri; assembly: GCA_004024845.1. Classification (NCBI taxonomy): domain Eukaryota; kingdom Metazoa; phylum Chordata; class Mammalia; order Chiroptera; family Phyllostomidae; genus Tonatia; species Tonatia bakeri. Next base: position 6,835 of record PVIA01018439.1, on the reverse strand, counting down.
TGTCTGGCATGTAGAGGTCTGTGCAGACTACGGGGGTGCCAGAGATTGAGTTGTGTGGCTCTGGGGCCAGACTCCCCTCCTGCGGCGAGCTTGAACAGCACCGCTTCCTCATGCAGGATCCTCTAACCCCACCCTCCTGTCTCTCAGTGGTCCTGCCCTGCTGAGAGCTCAGGCTCTCCAGGTCTGAGCAGAATTCTGGACAAACTGAGTTGCATGGCTCTAGGACACAGTGAATTTTTTCCTACATACCCAACTGGTATAGAGCCCTCCTTCCACACCACCAAATCTTAGTCTGTTTGGGCCTGATAAACTCTGCTGACTGCACCCTGATGACTCCTGGAGCTCCCACTCCACCACAATGGTCTGTGGGCACTAGGCAGGTATCCACTAGCCCTGGTATACCCTGTGACTTTCGATGAGTGGACTCAGACCCAGCACTGGCATCAAGTTTAAATCTGTATCAGTCTGCTGAATAGCACTCGCCCCTACCTGGTGACTTACTGAGAATCTACCTTACAAAACTCACATACCACCAAAAAGCTCTTTCGGAGACTAAGCCTAACAGGTAGCTGACAGGGAGAGGCAGATGGAGGTGGATCTCAGGGTGCCTTGGGCCTTTTGCTGACTTGCCTCCAGGTTTAGTGCTGGTGTAAACCAGCCGGATGCACAGCTTGACTTTTCTGCCACACCCAGGTCCACTAGAGGCAGCCACAAACTGCGGATCACTTTGTAGATCCAAATAGGCTGCACAAAGCCAGTTATAGGCAACATCTAAAACTGACCTGCACTGGAGTCCCTCCCAAGAGGCCCCAGGACCAATATACCCAGTAGAAAGCTCAGGACAGCATTAGAACAAAAACCAACTAAGCTCCACAAGCAGCAAATTCAAAGGGAAATCTCAGCAGGCATCAGACCCTGTTGAGGCAAATTCCACTTTGTGTGGTCAGCACCCACACAGCATCTTGTAAACTTTGGTTGAGCTCAATCCTCATAGTCATCTAGCCTGAGGGATGACTGGAAGCATGGACAGGACAGCAGCAATCACACTCAACCACAACAGGAGGGCTCACACAAGTTACCTTTCTGGAGTACCCAGCTTAGGTGATCAAGAGACTTTGTGCCCTGGCTGGTGTAGCTCAGCGGATTGAGCGCGGGCTGCGAACCAGGCAGTGCAGGTTCGATTCCCAGTCAGGGCACATGCCTGGGTTGCAGGCCATGTCTCCCAGCACCCGCACATTGATGTCTCTCTCCCTCCCTCCCTCCCTCTCTCCCCCTCCCTTCCCTGTCTAAAAATAAATAAATAAAATCTAAAAAAAAAAAAAGAGGGACTTTGTCACTGGGTCCTAAAAGACACCAGCTACACAAGGCCATTCTACCAAGACTAGGAGACATAACAGATCTACCTAACACACAGAAACAAACACAGACAGCCAAAATGAGGAGACAAAGATACATGCCCCAAATAAAAGAATAGGAGAAATCATTGAAAAGAAAGAAATAAAATGGAGGCAAGCAATCTAGCAGATATAAAATTCAAAACAATAATTATAAGGATGCTTAAGGAACTTAGGAGGAATGGATAAACTCAATGAGAACTTAAACAAAAGATAGTGAGCATAAAAGACACAGAGACCAAAAAAAAAGAAACCAGTCAGAAATGAAGAATACCATATCTGAAATGAAGAATGCACTAGAAAGAAGTAGTTTAGATGAAGCAAAAGACTGAATCAGGAATTTGGGAGGTAAAGTAGTTGGAAATATCCCATGAGAGCACAAAAAGAAAAAAAAATTTAAATGAGGTTGATTTAACAGACCTTACAGACAACATGAAACAAGACAATAGCCACATCATAGAGGTACAGAAGAAGAGAGAGAGCAAAGTATCAAGAGCCTCTTTGAAGAAATAATGGCTGAAAACTTCTCTAATCTGATGGGGAAAAAAGACACACAAGTCCGGGAAGAGCATAGAGTGTTAAAAATGATGAACCTAAAGAGGTCCCCACCAAGATATATCAAAATTAAAATGGCAAAATTTAAAGACAAAGAATCTTAAAAGCAACAAGAGAAAGACAGTTACTTTCTCCCATTAGAATGTCAAGCTGATGGACTCTCAACAAACATTTTAGACCAGAAGAGATTAGCATGAAATATTTAAGGTGATGAAAATCAAGAACCTACAACCAAGACTACTTTACCCAAGAAGGCTATCATTTAAAGTTAAAGGAGAAAAAAGAGCTTCCCAGACAAGAAAAAGCTAAAGAGTTCATTAACACCAAACCAGTATTACAAGAATTGTAAAAGCGTCTTCTTTAAGGAAAAAAAGAAAAGAAAAAGAGAACATGGTTATAAAAAAATAAAATGTCAATAAATACATACCTATCAATAATCACTTTAAATGTAAATGGCTTAGCTCTGGCTGGTGTGGTTCAGTAGATGAAGGGCTGGCCGGCAAACAGAAGGGTCGCTGGTTCAATTCCTGGTCAGGGCACTCACGACTGGGTTGCAGGCCAGGTTCCTGGTTGGGGGCGTTCAGATCAATGTTTCTCTCCCTCTGTCTCTCCCTCTCTTTCCTCTCTCTAATAAAATCTTTTATTTTTTTTAATGATATAGGGTAGCTGAATAGTACCAGAAAATAAGACCCACAGCTCTGGCTGGGTGGGTCGGTTGGAGCATCATGCTGTACATGAAAAGGTTGCAGGTTCAATTCTCAGTCGGAGCACATAGCTAGCCTGACTGGAAGCATATAGGAGGCAACCAATCAATGTCTCTCTCTCTCATCAATAAACGTATCCTTGGGCAAAGAAAAAAAGAAAACAAGACCCATATGTAGGCTGTCTAAAAGAGACCCACCTCAGAATGAAAGACACACACAAACTAATACTGAAAGGGACTGAAAAAGATATTTCATGCATATAGAAATGGAAAAAAAAAGCTGGGGTTGCAATACTTACATGAGAAAAAGCAGAGTTTAAAACAAAGACTACAATAAGAGATAAAGAAGGACACTACATAAATGGTAACAGGAACAATCCAACAAAAGGATTTAACCCTTGTAAACATGTATGCAGCCAACACAGGAACACCTAAATATACAAAGCAAATTTTGACCAACATAAAGGAAGAGAGCTACAGTAATGCAGTCACTGTAGCGGATTTTAACACCCTGTTGACATTAATGGATAGATCTTCCAAACAGAAAATCAACAGCAGCCTTAAACGACACACTAGATCAGATGGATTTAATTGATATTTTTCAGAGCATTTCATCCCAATGCAGCAGAATACAGTCTTTTCAAGTGCACATGGAACATTTTCTAGCTTAGACAATATGCTAAAATACAAAACAAGTCTCAAGAAACTTAACAAGACTGAAATCATATCAAGCATCTCCTCTGACATACTGGTATGAAATAGACACCAATTACAAGAAAAAAAAAAAACCTAGGAAACACACAAACCCATGGAGACTAAAAAACATGTTAACTAAAACCATGAATAGGTTAGCAATGAGATCAAGGAAGAAATCAAAAGATACCTCGAGACAAATGAAAACACAAAAACCTAAAATCTTTGGGACACAGTGAAAGCTCTCCTAAGGAAATTCATAGCATTATAGGCCTACCATAAGAAGCTACAAAAATCTCAAATAAACAATCTAACCCTACAGCTAAAAGAATCAGAAAAAGAACAAGAAAAGCCCAAAGTGAGCAAAGGAAATAATAAGAATCAGGAGAAATAAACAAAACAGAACATAAATATATATATGTGTGTGTATATATATATATATATATATAAAGATTAATGAAACTAAAAGCTAGTTCTTTAAAAAGATGAACAAGATTAATAAACTTTTAACAAGATTTATTAAAAAAAAAGGAGAGGACCTAAATAAATACCAGACATAAAAAAGAACAACTGACACCACATAAATAGACAGGATTTTAAGAAAATATGAAAAACTGTATGCCAAGAAACTGGACAATCTGGACAGAATGGGGAAACTCCTAGAAACATAACAATCTCCTGAAAGTGAATCAAGAAAAATCAGAAAATCTGAAGAGAATGATTACAACTAATAAATCAAAGCAGTAGTCTAAAAAACTCCTAACAAACAAAAGCCCTGGACTGGATGGCTTCACAGGTGAATTTTACCAAGCATTACAAGAAGAACTAATACCTCTCCTCAAACCATTCCAAAAAATTCAAGAGAAAGGAAGACTCCCAAGCTCATTCTAGTAGGCCACCATTATCCTAATTTCAAAACCAGATAAAGACACTACAAAAAAAGAAAATCACAGGGCAATATCACTGATGAACATAGATGCTAACATCCTCAACACAATATTTGCAAACTGAATTCAGCAATACATAAAAGATCATACACCATGATCAACAGGATTTGTTCCTAGGATTCAAGATTGGTACAATATTCAAAAATCAATTAATGTGATACACCATATGAACAAAATGAAGGATAAAAGTCATATGATCATATTGATAGATGCAGAAAAAGCATTCGACAAGATCTAGCACCCATTTATAATAATAAACTTCCAGCAAAGTGGGAATAGAGGGAACATATCTCATAATAAAGACCATATATAAAAAACCCACAGCCAACATCATACTCAATGGAAAAAAGTAACAGCATTTCCCTTAAGTAAGGGCTCAGACAGGGATGTCTGCTTTCACCACTCTTATTCATCACAGTACTGAAAATCCTAGCCACAGCGATCAGACAAGAAATAAAGGTATCCTAACTGGAAAGGAAAAAGTAAAACAGTCATTATTTGTAGATGAGATGCTGCTGTATATAAAAAACACTAAAGATTCCACCAGCTTTTTTAGTGTTTGGAATCAAACACTAAAGATTGTGTGGCTCAGTGGATTGAGTGCTGGCCTGAGAACCAAAGAGTCACTGGTTCGATTCCCAGTCAGGGCACACGCCGGGGTTGTAGGCTGGGTCCCCAGTGGGAGGCATGCAAGAAGCAAATACACATTGATGTTTCTCTCCCTCTCTTTCTCCTTCCCTTCTTCTCTCTCTAAAAATAAATAAATAACATCTTTAAAAAAAAAGATGCCACCACACAACTTCTAGAACTGAAAAATGAATTCAATAAAGATGCAGGATGCAAAATAAATATCCAGAAATCAGTTACATTTTTTATACACCAATAATGAAATATCAGAAAGGGAAACTAAGCCGTTTACAATTCCATTAAAAAATACCCAGGAATATGCTGGCTGGTGTGGCTCAATGGATTGAGTGTCGGCCTGAGAACCAAAGAATTACCAGCTCAATTCCCAGTCAGGGCACATGCCTGGGTGGTGGGCCAGGTTTCCAGTAGGAGGTATGCGAGAGGCAACCACATATTGATGTTTCTCTCCCTCTCTTTCTCCCTCCTGTCCCCTCTCTAAAAATAAATAAATAAAAATAAATAAAAATGCCCAGGAATAAATTTAACCAAGAAGGTATAAGATCTGTGCTCAGAAAAGTATAAGACTCCGAGGAAAGAAATTTAAGATACAAATAAATGAAAGCATATACCATGCACATGGATAGGAAGAATTATTATTGTCCATACTACCCAAAGCAATCTATAGAGTCAACACAATTCCTATCAAATACTATTGGCATATCTCACAAACTAGAAAAATAACCCCTAAACTTATATGGATCCACAGAAGACCCCCAAATAGCCATAGCAAAGTTGGAAGTATCATACTACCTGATATCAAACTACCTTATAATGTCATAGTAATCAAAACAGCATGGTACTGGCATAAAAACAGACACAGAGATCAATGGAACAGAATATAGAAAGCTCAGAAATAAATCCATGCCTATATGGTCAATTAATATTTGACAAAGGAGGAAAGAATATACAATGGGGTAAAGATGGTCTATTTAATAAACGGTGTAGGGAAAATTGGACCATTTTCCTTGGAAAATTAAATAAACAGTGCAGGGAAAAGATGCATGCAAAAAATTGAAGGAGATCACCTTCTTACACCATATACATAAATAAACTCAAACTGTTAAGAGACTTAACTGTTAGATTTGAAACCATAAAAATCCTAGGAAAAAACACAGACAGTAAAACTTGAACATTTCTTTTTTTTCCTTAATTTTATTTACTTATTTTTAGAGAGAGGGGAAGGGAGAGAGAAAGAGAGGGAGAGAAACATCAATGTGTGGTTGCCTCTTGTATGCCCCCCAATGGGAACCTGGCCCTTAATCAAGGCAGGAGCCTAGACTGGGAATCAAACCAGAGACCCTTTTTCTTGCAGACTGGCACTCAATCCACTGAGCCACACCAGCCAACGCTTGGACATTTCTTACATTTTCTTCTTATCTGTCTTGTCATGCAAGGGAAAAAAAAGAAAAAAGAAACAAATGGGCCTACATCAGACTAAAATGATTTTGCACAGCAAAGGAAACAATCAACAAAATGAAAAGACAACCCCCTGAATGGGAGAACATATTTGCCAATAATATGTCTACCTGATAAGGGGTTAATATAAAAATTTATATACAACCCATTCATTCAACTCAACAACAAAAAAACTAATATTAAAAAATTGGCGAAGAAATTGAATAGACTTTTCCCTTTTTAAATTATTTTATTGATTATGATATTACAGTTGTCCCATTTTCCCCCTTCACTCCCCTCCAACCTGCCCACCCCCTCCCACCCACATTTCCCCCTTTAGTTCATGTCCATGTGTCGTAAGTTCTTTAGTGTCCACATTTCCCATACTATTCTTGCCCTCCATCTATTTTCTACCTATTGTCTATGCTACTTATTCTCTACATCTTTTCCCCCTCTCTCCT
>PVIA01018438.1:0-12815 GCA_004024845.1 Tonatia bakeri | reverse complement strand
CCTGTCTTGGCTGATATTTCAGATTTTCCTAGAATCCTTCCAAAAAGCAGAATCTGGCTTCAGCACACCCCTTACCTCTCACTAAGTGGCCCCAGGCCCATCACTAGCAGCAACCAACTTTGGTTCACAGCTTGGCATTGCCTGGGCAACTCCAAACCCAGCACAAGTAGCAACCATCTATATATTGCTTTGTAACTCAGTCCAGGTGACCCCTAAAGAATGCAGATTGAAGTCTGTGACCTTGACCTGTACCTTCTTGTAGGCCTCAGAAACAGTGCACTGGGAGAACAACATCATACTAGTGAAACTACCACCTAACCACCTCTCCAGTAGCAAGGGCCTGACTCAGTGGGCACCAGAGCCACACTGAAGTAAGTCTTCTTCTCTAAGGTAGACACCAACCCAGATGCTCCTCCTCAGTAATCAAAGGTCAGTGGTCAGTAGTTACACAGTCCTCAAGGCTGATCTGTGTGGGGGTAAATCCCTTCCATTGACATGCCAATAGTAATGCTCAACTAAAAGAGAAGTCTGTATAGAGCCCACATAGTGGGTACACCTCCAAGGCCATGTTTGGGTGATTGGGGAAGCTGTGCCAGTGGACCCTACAGAACACCTGTTATGTTGGGCCATGTTACCAAGTTTGGGAGATGGAGCAACTCTACCTGATATATAGAAACAAATACAAGGAGGTTGCCTAAACCTCCAGAAAAATACACTAAACAAAATGGAGACAAGAAATGTAGTAGATGTGGAGTTCAGAATCATGCTTATAAAGATGCTTAATGAACTTAGTGAGAACCTCAACAGCATTAAAAAGGACCTGTCAGAAATAAAGCTTACAACAACTGATGACTGAAAAATTTTCGCACTTGGTGAAAGAAATAGACATACAAGTCCAGGAAGCCCAGAGAGTCTTAAAGAAGATGAATCCAAAGAGACCCACATCAGGACACATTGTAACTAAAATGCAAAAGTTTAAAGACAGAGAGAACTTACAAACAGCAAGAGAAAAGCAGTCAGTTACTTACAAATAGAACTCCCATAAGACTATCAACTGATTTTTCAACAAAAACTTTGCAGGCTTGAAGGGATTGGCAAGAAATATTCAAAGACATGAAAAGCAAGGACATAACCAAGATTGGTCTGCCAAGTAAAGCTAGTATTTGGAATCAAATGATATATGAAGAACTTCCCAGACAAGAAAAAAATGACAGGTGTTCATCACCACTGTCCTGCAGTCATTCAAGGCCAGGCAGGTTCACATGGGATTTGGGCAGATGGAAGAAAATTTATCGAGCCTTTGGGTTGTCTGGCATGCCTTTATTCTGGACTGGAGCAATCCACACACACCAGAAGCCATTAGTCATGCAGCAGGAAGTCCTGTCTCCCTTATATACTAAGTGCAAACAAAGCTGGAATGTTACCAATACTAACTTTCTACTTGTGTAACAGCTTCATTCTGCTTATGTGGGCCCTTACTCAAGGCCACATGAACACTTTCAAGCCACAGTCATCTGGAAATCCAGGTGAAGAAGGATGACTGACTCCATTTTTCCTACAAGCAACAAACCAGTATTATGTGAAATGTTAAAGGGTCTACTTTAAGTATAAGAAAAATAAAAAGATAAAAATATAAACAGCAAAGTTACAATAAATACATATCTATCAATAATTTAATCTAAAAAATATTAACAACTTTGAACATGATGGTGAGGTATCTGGGACTTGAACCCACTTGCTTGTGTACCCAACAGGAACACCTAGCTAATTTTCTGAAGAACAGAGTGAACAACCAATGAAATTCCAGCTTTTATGAAGTTTGGAAGCCAAATATCGCAGAGGGAATTTGAAAATGGATGTAAGGAGATTTTGTAGGCTGACAGGAGGGTCCCTGTGCCCTGTGCCAGGGACTGTGGCTGCTGAAGTCTACAAGCCCTGTGCCAAGGACTGTGGCTACCATAGGAGCTTTGGAGGAGAGCCAGGGCACTGATTGTAAATTTGCAGCTCCCTCACCTCCCACAGCAGGGAAGCCAGTTCATTCCAGGAGAGACCTGGATGCTTTAAGGCGCGGAGATAAAGAATCAGTGGGAGACACACAGCAGGTGGTGTTCCTCAGGTAGGACTGTGGTCCCCTGCTGACACAGTGCCATAGAAATTGAGGAGCCAGGTGACACTTGGAGATGGGAGGAATGTTGGGTGGAGACTGACCATGACACATGTAGTATTGGGACTGGTCTGAATGTTGAGCTGTGTGAAAAGCTGGGGGCTTGTTAGGAAAGGCTGAGTGCAGCCAAGAGGAATTTGCTAAAAAAAAGGCTCAAAGCCCTTGTTCAAGGACCTCCTATGCTCAACAGCCAAGCCAGTGAAAATGGAGGAGGAGGGACCCAATTTGCTCCAAATTGGGGTGCCTCACAGACTGATCAAAGGGAGGCAGCAGGGGCTCAGAGAGGTAACAGTCCCTAAAAAGAATTTAATGGGGAGTAAACTGCCCTGAAGGAGCTTTGCGCATGCACAGCATCCAGGCTAGTAAAAAGGTAAACGGGGTGCCATTTGCTCCCATTCAGTGCACTTCACAGACCAATCAAAGGGTGGCACAGTGAGGTGGATTATAGGTGCTTGCCTGGTGCATATGGACAGTGGGGACCATACAGCACTCTGAGGTCTTGAGCTGAAGGCTGGATACCTATAAATATTGTAGCCCAGATGGAGTCCCTATTCTTATGGAGCCACAGGAAAGGAAAAACACAAAGCCCAGCCCCGCTCCACCTGCAACATACAGGAAGACCAGCCAAATGAGCTTGGTCGGTTTAAAATCATCAGGAGGCTTTTTAAATGAATGAATAAAAAAACTATGGTACATTTACACAATGGAATTCTATGCAGCAGAAAGAAAAAAGGAGCTCCTACCCTTTGCAACAGCATGGATGCAACTGGAAAGCATTATGCTAAGCAAAATAAGCCAGGCAGTGAAAGACAAATACCATATGATCTCACCTTTAACAGGAACCTAAACAACAAAACAAAGAAACAAGCAAAAATATAACCACAGACACTGAAATAGAGAACAGACTGACAGTGTTCAGAAGGGAGAGGAGAAGGAATTTCAGGGGAATTTCAGGGGAAAAGGGAAAGGGTTTACAGGAACAAATATAAAGGACACATGGATAAAAACTAGTGGCGGGTGGAAATGGGAGGGAGGAGGGGAGGGCTGGGTGGGTGGGTTGGGATTGGAGTAAAAGATAGAAAATTGTACTGCAACAATAATTAAAATAAAATTTTAAAAAATGAGAAAAAAAGGAGGCTATTTTATTTTCTCAAGTGTGAGACAATAAGACCTGGAGCTGTGAAAGTACCAAAGACAGAGCCAGAGAGACATCAGGAGACTGAAGTCATCAAGTGAGACAAATTTCACTTTGCTATCCCACAGTATAACTTTATTTTATACTTTTCATTTTTGCTTTTATTTTTGTTATTATTTTTTATTTCTTTTCTTTCAGTTTACTTTGTTTTGTTTGCTTGTCTGATTTCATTGTTTGCTTTTCTTTGTTCTTTTCACATTGCATTTTAATCTTTCTTCTTTCACTTCATTCATATTCTAATAACACACTACTCTTAGTCTTTTACTTTTTATTCTTTTTACTTAGATCACATATTTCTTGTTATGTTATTGTTGTTCCAAACCCTACACAGCCTTCTTCCCTGGTCTTGGTCGATTTTGCTACCTTCCTAAGCTTTATTAGTGTTGTGGTCAACTGTATTCTCTTGCACACTACCCCAAGTTTCTATCCCTTACTCTTATGATATCACACCATCTAACCTTGCATAAGCACTCTGCTTTCTAGAGTCAGCTCATATTCTTTTTCCTCTCCAATAAGAGTCTTATCTCCTTTTCACCTCTTATAAATAGTGGCTAGTTGGGTAAAATATCACGGTTATTGCTGTACTTCTTCAAGAATCTCCTATCTGTTCTCTACTTGTTGGTGATTTAAATCCCATACATACTCTCCTGATGTCTTAGTACATTTTGCTTTCACCCTACCTCTCATTGAATAAGAGATAAATTGTGAATAACAGTAAACCCGCTGGAGAAGAGAAACCCACAAACAAAGGAACCACCAACAGGTGAAGCCCCAGTACAAGAAAGGACACACCAAAAGAAGAAAGAGCAACTCTAGGGAATCCAAACAAAGAGATTAAAGACACCACAACTCTGAGTTCCACAAACTCCTACCACCGAAGTCAGCCTATGAAAACAGCTAGCAAAACAGAACATCAGGAATCACAGAAACAAGCAAAAAAAAGTCACCTAAAGTGGGGAGACAAAGAAAGAACCTGCAAGTTTGAAAGGAATGGAAGACTCCCCAGTGAAAGAGCTAAGTGAAATAGAGACAAGCAATCAGATATAGAATTCAAAAGAATAGTAATTAGGATGCTCAGGGAACTCACAGACAACTACAAGGAACTGATTGAGAACTACAACAGTATGAACAAGGAAATAAAAATTATAAAAAACAACCTGGAAAAAATGAGGAATATAATTTCTAAACTAAAAAACACACATGAAGGAATTATAAGCAGGTTGGAAGAAGCAGAACACCAAAATACTGAGCTGGAAGACAAGGTAGAAAGAAACACTTAGGTAGAGCAACTGCACAAAAAAGAATTTAAAGAATCTGAAGTTAGCTTGAGGGAATTGCAAGAAAAGATGAAACACAACATTTGAATTATAGGCATACCAGAAGCAGAAGAAAAGGAAGAAAGGAAACCTTGTTCGAAAAAAATAATGCAGAAAAAATTATGAATCTGGAGAGGGGAAAACCCACCCAAGTTCAAGAAGCATAGGTTGCTCCAGACAAGATGAGCCTATGGAAGTCTACTTCAAGAAACATCACAATTAAAATAACAAGTTTTAAAGACAAAGAGAGAATCTTTCAAGAGGTAAGAGAGAAAAAAGAAGTAACATACAAGGGAGCTCTGATAATGCTAGTAGCTGATTCCATAACAGAAACACTAGAAGCCAGAAGGGAATGGCAAGAAATACTCCAAGTAATGAAAAGCAAAAGCCTGCAACCAAGACTAACACACCCAGCGAGGCTCTCAATTAAAATGGAAGGAGAAATAAGGAATTCCCCAGATAAAAAATGGTTGAAAGAATATACCTCCACCAAACCAGCACTGCAAGACATGCAAAAGGGACTGCTTTAAGAAGAGGAAGAAAGACAGTGAGGGGGGGAGAGGGAGAGAGAGAGAGGGAGAGGAATATATGTACAAAGGCAAAAAATGGCAGTGAATAAGTACCTATCAATAATAACCTTAAATATTAATGGATTAAGTCTCCAATCAAAAGACATAGTGTAGCTGAGTGGATGACAAAATATGAGCTGCATATATGCTGTGTATGAGAGACTCACCTCAGAACAAAAGACTTTCACAGACTGAAAGTGAAGGATTGGAAAAAAATATTCCCAACACATGGGTAGGTAAAAACAGCTGGATAGCAATATTTATATCAGACCAAATATGTTTCAAACAAAGGCAATAAAAAGAGACAGCAAAGGACACTTCATAATTCTCAAGGTAAGAATCCATCAAGAAGATACAAATATTGTAAACATGTATACACCCATCATAGGATCACCAAGATATATAAGAAAAATCTTGGAGGACTTCAAAGAAGACACAAACAGAAGCACACTTATAATAGGGGATTTTAACAACCCAGTTTCAACAATGGATAGATCTTTAAAATATAATATCAGCAATGGTATTGTGTCATACAACAATGCCCTAAATCAAATGGACTTAACTGACATATATATATATATATAAAAGTTTATATATATATGATATATATATTTATGTATATGAAAGTTTATATATATATAATATATGAAAGTTTATATATATATATATGTATGTATTCATCCCCAAAAATTGAAATACACATTCTTTTCAAATGCACATGGAACATTTTTTAAGATAGACCACATAATAGGACACAAAACAAGCCTCAACAAATTGAAGAAGATTGAAATTGTATCAAGAATTTTCTCAGACCACAGGAGCCTAAAAGTAGAAGCCAACATCAAGGAAAAAACTCAAAAGCTCTTAAATTCATGGACATTGAATAGGATGCTATAAAACAATGAGTGGGTGAATAATGAGATAAAGGAAGAGATAAAAAAGTTTCTGGAAACAATTGAAAATTAAAACAGACAATTCAAACTTATAGGACATAGCAAAGGCAGTCCTGAGAGGGAAGTTCATAGACAGAAAGACCTGCCTAAAAAGATAGAAACATTTCAACTAAACAGCCTAACCCTACATCTACAAGAACTGGAGGGACAACAAAAAACAAAGCATAGACCAAGTAGAAGGAAGAAAATAACCAAGATCAGAGCAAAATTAAATGACATGGAGAGTAAAAGAACAATTCAAAAGATCAATAAATCCAGGAGCTGCTTTTTTTGAAAGATAAACAAAATTGACAAGACTTTAAGTAGACCTATCAAGAAAAACAAAAAATGTGAGAAGACCAAAATAAATAGAATCAGAAATGAAGCAGGAGAGATTACAACTGATACCACAGAAATATAAAAGATTGTAAGAAATTACTATGAACAACCATATGCCAAGAGATTTGAAAACCTGTGTGAAATAGAGAAATATCCAGAAAATTATAATTTCTCAAAACTAAATGAAGTAGTAGAAAGCCTGAAAATACCAATAACAGCTGGTGAAATCAAAGCAGTAACAAAAAAACTCCAAGGCAAAAGCCTTGGACCAGACAGTTTTACAGGAGAATTTTACAAAACATTAAAGGAAGAGCTCACTCCTATCCTTCTCAGAATACTCCAAAAACCCAAGAGTGGGAAGACTCCCAAATTCTTTTTATAAAGCCACTATCATCCTTATCCAAGAACAAAACAGACACAAGAAAGAAAGAAAAATATAGGCCAATATCACTGATGAATACAGACACTAAAATTCTTAACTGAAAACTGGCAAATTGCATCCAGCAATGCATTAAAAAGACCATACAGCATGGTGAAGTGCAATTCATCTCAGGAATACAAAAATGTTATAGTATTTGCAAATCAATAAACATTATACATCACATAAACAAAAGGAAAGAAGGAAATCACATGATCATATCAATAGATGCAGAAAAAGCATTTGATAAAGTACAGCACCCATTTATAATAAAAACACTCAGCAATGTGGAAATGGAGGCAGCCTACCTCAAAATAATAAAGGCCATACCTGAGAAATCTACAACCAAAGGCATACTTAATAGGCACAAACTAATGCCTTCCCATTAAGAAAAGGAACAAGACTAGTATGTCTGCTTTCATCAGTTCTATTCAACACAGTATTGGAAGCCCTAGCTACCATGATCAAACAAGAGAAAGAAGTAAAAGGCATTCAAATTGGAAAGAAGGAAGTGAAACTTTCACTGTTTGCAGAGGATATGATGTTGTAAATAGAAAACACTATATACTCCATTAAAAAACAATTCAACATAAGAAGTGAATTTGGCAAAACAGCAGATACAAAGTCAATATTCAGAAATAGAAGACATTTTTATACACCAACAGTGAAATAAAATAATCAGAAATCTAGAAAACATCTCATTTGCTATAGCAACAACAATAATAAAGTACCTAGGAATAAACCTTATCAAGGAGGTAAAAGACCTGTATGTACCCAGAAAACTATACAACACTGAAGAAATCAATTAAGGAAGATACAAAAAATGAGGCGTATACAGTGTTCATGGATTGGAAGAATTAAAATAATCAAAATGTCCATACAACCCAAAGTAATTCATAGATTCAGTACAATCCCTATTAAAATACCATCTTACAGATATAAAACAAACATTTCAGGAACTTATATGGAAACACAAATGACCCCAAATAACTTCATCAATTTTGAGAAAGAAGAACAAAGTACGAAGGATCAAAATACCTAATATCAAACTGTATTACAAAGCTATGGTAATCAAAACAGCCTGGTGCTGGCTTAAGAAAAACTCATAGGCCAGTGGAACAGAATGGAGAGGTGAGAAATTAACCCATGTCACTATAATCACTTAATATTCTTCAAAGGGGTCAGAAGCATAAAATGGAATAAAAATAGCCTCTTCAATAAACGGTGTTGAGAGGTCTGGAAAGCTACATGCAAAAAAGTGCAATTCAACTACCAATTCATACCACACACAAAAATAAATTTGAAATTGATGAAAGACATAAGTAGAAGTCACAACACCATAGAAGTCCTAGAGGAGAACATAGGCAGAAAAATCTCAAATATTCCATGCAGCAATATTTTCACCAATATGTCCCCTAGAGTAAGGGACATAAAAGAAAGAATAAGCAAATGGGACCTCATCAAAATAAAAATTTCTGTACAGTTAAGAAAAACAATAGTAAAATGACAAGGGAACCAACCATATGGGAAAACATATTTGCAAATGATATATCAGTCAAGTGTTGATCTCCAAAATGTATAAACAACTCACACAACTGCACTCCAGGAAAACAAACAACCCAATTAACAATTGTGCAAAGGTCCTGTATAGATACTTCTCCAAGCAGGACATAAAGAGGACCCAGAGACATATAGAAGGATGCTCAGAATCACTAGCCATATGCTTGTCAGATGCAAGCATATTAAAATCACAATTAGAACCACTTCACACTGGTGCAAATGGTCATCATAAACAAATCAATAAACAACAGGTGCTTGCCAGGTTGTGCAGAAAAGAAAACCCTGTACACTGTTGGTGGGAATGTAAACTGGTGCAGCCACTGTGGGAAACAGTATGGAATTTCCTCAAAAAACTAAAAATGGAACTGCTTTTTTACCCAACAATTCCACTTATGGGTTATACCCTCAGAATCCTGAAACACCAATTCAAAAGAACCAATGTACCCCAGAGTTCTCAGCAACATAATTTACAATAGCCAAATACTGAAAGCTACCCAAGTTTGCATATATAAATGAGTGGATACAAAAACTGGTACATTTACAAAGCAGAATTCTATGCAGGAGAAAGAAAGAAGGAACTCCTATCTTTTGTATCAGCATGGATGGAAGTGAGAGTATTATGCTAAGTGAAAAAAGCCAGGAAGTAAAAGAAAAGTACCTTATAATCTCCCCTATAAGCAGAACCTAATCACCAAAACAAACAAGCAAGCAAAATAGTACGAGATATTTATTTTTATTTTTATTTTGACATTTTTATTGTTGTTCAAGTACAGTTGTCTGCATTTCCCCCACCCCAGCCAAACCCACCTCCCTCCTTTGCTTCCACCACTTGGTTTTGTCCATGTGTCCTTTATAGCAGTTCCTAAAAACCTCCCCCCCACACTGTCCCCTCCCCCCGCCCCGGCTATTGTTAGATTGTACTTAATTTCAATGTCTCTGGTTATATTTGTTTGTTTTTTTTTCTTTTGTTGATTATGTTCCAGTTAAAGGTGAGATCATATGGTATTTGTCCTTCACTGCCTGACTTATCTCACTTAACACAGTGCTCTCCATCCATGCTGTCGCATAGGTATGGGCTCCTTCTTTCTCTCTGCTGCTTAGTATTCTATTGTCTAAGTGTGCCTTAGTTTTTTGATCTACTCATTTATTGATGGGAATGTAGGTTGCTTCCAGCACTTGGCTATTGTAATTGTGCTGCTATGAACATTGGGGTAAATAGGTTCTTTTAGACTGGTGTTTCAGGGCTCTTAGGATATAATCACAGCAGTGGAATTGCTGGGTCAAGAGGAAGTTCCACTTTTAGTTTTCTGAGGTTTTCCATATGGTTTTCCACAGTGGCTGCACCAGTCTGCTTTCCAAAAAGTGCACTAGTGTTCCCTTTTCTCCACAACCTCTCCAACACTTGTTTTTTGAGTTGCTTCTGATAGCCATTCTGACCAGTGTGAGATGGTATCTCATTGTGGTTTTAATTTCCATCTTTGTGATGGCTAGTGATGTTAAGCATCTTTTCATATGTCTCTGGGCAATCTGTATGTCCTCCTTGGAGAAGTGTCTGTTCAAGTTTTTTGCCCATTAAAAATTTTTTTTTTATCTTCCTGGAGTAGAATCATGTGAGTTCTTTATATATTTTTGAGATCAAACCCTTGTATGAGGCATCATTGGCAAATCTGTTTCCCCATACAGGTGGTTCTCTTTTCATTTTAATGCTGTTTTCTTTATCCATGCAGAAGCTTTTTAATTTAATGAGGTCCTATTTGTTTATTCTTTCCTTTATGTCACTTGTTTTAGGGGACATATCAGTGAAGAAGTTGCTACATGGAATGCCTGAGACTTTCCTCTCAATGTTTTCTTCTAGGACTTTCATGGTGTTATGACTTATATTTAAGTCTTTTATCCATCTTGAATTTATTTTTCCATATGGTGTAAGTTGGTGATTGAATTGCATTGTTTTGCATGTAGCTGTCCAGATCTTCCAACACCATTTGTTGTAGAGGCTATTTTTACTCCATTTTATGCTTCTTCCCCCTTTGTCAAATATTAATTGACCATAGAGGCTTGAGTTTATTTCTGGGCTTTCTGTTATGTTCCATTGGTCTATGCATCTGTTCTTATGCCAGCACCAGGCCATTTTGATTACAATAGTCTTGTAATACAGTTTGATATCAGGTATTGTGATCCCTCCTACTTAGTTCTTTCTCAAAATTGCTGCAACTCTTGTGGTTATTTATGGTTCCATATAAGTTTCTGAAATGTTTGTTCTATATCTGTGAAATATGTCATTGGTACTTTAATAGGAATTGCATTAATCTATAAATCTCTTTGGGTAGTATAGACATTTTGATGATGTTAATTCTTCCAATCTACGAGCACGGTACATGCTTCCATTTGTTTGTGTCTTCCTTAATTTCTTTCTTCCATGTTGTATAGTTTTCCAAGTACAGGTCTTTTACCTCCTTGGTTAGGTTTATTTCTAGGTACTTTATTTTTCTTGTTGCTATATCAAGTGGGATTTTATTTTGCTTATTTATGTTTCTGATATTTCATTGTTGGTGTAGGAAAATGCCTTTGATTTCTGAATATTGACTTTGTGTCCTACGGTTTTGCCAAGTTCATTTATTAGGTTGAGTAGTTTTTTGGTGGAGTCTATAGGATTTTCTATGTACAATAATATGTCATCTGCAAACAATGACCATTTTACTTCCTCCTTTATAATTTTGATGCCTTTAATTTCTTTTTCTTGCCTGATTTCTTT
Organism: Tonatia bakeri; assembly: GCA_004024845.1. NCBI lineage: Eukaryota > Metazoa > Chordata > Mammalia > Chiroptera > Phyllostomidae > Tonatia > Tonatia bakeri. The sequence goes on along the minus strand of PVIA01018438.1, from coordinate 1,570 downwards.
GGCTAGGACTTCCAATATTGTATTGATAGAAGTGGTGAGAGCAGGCATCCTTGTGTTATTCCTGATCTTGGTAGGACAGCTCTAAGTTTTTGCCCATTGAGGATGATGTTGGCTGTAGCTCTCTCATTTATGGCCTTTGTTATGTTGAGGAATACTGCCTCTATTCCCACTTTGTTATGTGTTTGTATTATAAATGGGTGTTGTACCTTATTAATTGCTTATTCCACATCTATTGATATGATCATGTGATTTTTGTCTTTGCTTTTGTTTATGTGATGTATAACGTTTATTGATTTGGGAATGTTGTACCATCCTTGTGTCCTTGGGGTGAATCCCATTTGATCATGGTGTATGATCATTTTAATGTATTGCTGGATGTGGTTTGCCAATATTTTGTTGAGGATTTTAGCATCTTTGCTCATGAGCGATACTGGCCTGAAGTTTTCATTTTTTGTTATGTCTTTATATAGTTTTGGGAATAGGATGATGGTGGCTTCATAAAAAGAGTTTGGGAGTCTTTAATCTTCTTGATTTTTTTTGAATAATCTGTGAAGAATGCAGGTTAGCTTTTCCTTAAATGTTTTGTAAAATTCTCCTGTGAAACTGTCTGGTCCAGGGAATTTGTTTTTCAGAAGCTTTTTGATTACTGCTTCAATTTTGTCAGCAGTTATTGGTCCTTCAGGCTTTTTGCTTTTTCTTAATTCACTTTGGGAAGATAATATTTTTCTAGGAATGCCTGTTTCATGTAGGTTTTCAAGTTTCTTGGCATACAGTTCTCTATAGTAATTTCTAACAATCCTTTATATTTCTGTGGTCTCAGTTGTAATGTCTCCTTTTCCATTTCTGATTGTGTTTGTTTGGGTCCTCACTCTTTTTTTCTTGATAAGACTTAAAGGCTTATTAATTTGGTATGCCTGAAGCCCCACTGAAAGCATCCTGATCCCAAGTTGTGGAGGAAAGACTGGTGGCTGCCTGGCAATGAGGGGCCAAGGGCAATTTGAGTTTGATGATGAGTTCCCTGGAGGCAGAAGGCAGGGGTGTGTAGTGGCAGTCTGGAGAGGAAACAGTGCTGTCACTGGAAGCCTTGCTTTGGGATAAGAAGTAAGCATTGGATGTTCCTTAGAAGGCCCTCTACCCTGATCCTTGACTGCTTCCCCAGCCCCTCTCACCTTCATTTCCTTTTTTCCTGTCATTCTTGACATGGATTTTTAAAAATATCCTTAGTTATAGGACTTCCACTCAGCTACTCTTCACATGGGCATTCAGATTGATTGTTCTTCAATTTGATTGTAATTTTGATGTGGTCATGGGAGGTTTGAGACAGAGTTTATCTGCTCTCATCTTGACAAAAAATATTCATTAATTTTTTTAAAAAAATGATAAATAGAGGAGAAATTTCTCAACCTAATTGAAGAGTATTTTTAAAAAATTACTGCAGACATCATATTTAATAATGAAAGGTTCAATAAGTTCTACCTAAGATCAGAAATAAGGTGTAATTTTCTGCTTCAATACTTCTGTTTATCATTTTATTAGTTAATATAATGAGGCAAGAAAAAACATAAAGGCT
>PVIA01018437.1:0-12816 GCA_004024845.1 Tonatia bakeri | reverse complement strand
CTCACTGCACCGCAATGGAGACAACATACCTTCTCATTACTATGGTTGTTGTGTTTGCTGTTAACTGCTAACTTTCCTGTACCATCCAACCTACTATTTGTATGACTCTATTTGTTTTACTTTTCACAGGCTCTCAAAGTTTTCTTTTTCCCACATTCCTAATATATCACCAATGGATTTCATGTAAACTCTTGGGCCTGTGGCTTTGAGAGGTCTGTATAAAGTGAGATGAAAAGTTGCCATTCTACAGAACATTTTCTCAATCCATTGAGATTTTTCTTCCTGACAATTATCGTCATTTTTTGCCTCAAATGCACTCATAAAAATTCTCTTCAGGTTGAAGCATTTCTTACACTGACAGCTGAAAATTCCAAGCTTCTGACCAAAACTTGGTCTTTCTGGTGACCTGCCCTGGCGACTCTGCAACTATCCAGAGGCCTGCCAAGAGTTGCCTCATCGCAACAAAAGGCACTCTTATCACCCTCATCCCTTAGAAAATATCAAACATTTTAGTTGCTCTTTTGTAAAATCCAAGAAAGAAGACCAAACATATCTTTGTGACATCACAGGAGAATTGATGCTTAATGAGGTGGAGTCAGTCACCCAGAGTCACGTCACCTGCATGTGGGCTCAGACATGCTAGGTATTGCCTTTGGCACCTGACAATCTATTCTTCATTTTTTTTTTTTTTTGGTATCAGAGAAACTGAATGGTAAAAGGATACCTTTCTCCAGCTCCTAGTGATTGAGAATCCAGGTGTGAATTAAATGCAGTTTCTGAGGTTCACAGGTTCCTAATTGAGGAGCTAGAAGGGAGATGAGGCCATTATTTCTACTCCTGTGTTGACAGATGCATGGGCAGCGGCAGACACAGCTTGATGTGAAGAAGCAGGTGTTTCTGTCCCTCTGGGTTGGGCTGTGGACAGGCAGCTTTGAGACCAGACTTCCAGGGGTAACTCCCTAACTTCTATTTCTATAGCTACTCAGTGGTTTTACAAGTGCTGATTCTTTGAGTTAAAGACTTTTCTGCACACAAGTTCATGGGAGGTTTACTTGTAAAAGCCCAAAATTGGAAACAACACAAATGTCCATAAAGGGGTGAACAGATAAACATTGGTGTCAGCATGAGAAGAGGTCACCACCTGCTTGGAGACATGCTAGGGTAAGTTTTTACTTCTCATATAGTCAGGAGGAAGGAAAGGACCCTCCTGATAGTGAGGAGTTAGGCCCCACTTTATTCTCCCACAGTAACAGCCCCCCAAAGGCCCAGCCTGGGAGATATGTCTCATCATCCCAGACCTGTGTTCTTCCTGTTCTCACAGATATCTGACTTGACAGAATCTACAGATCCTCATCCCCTGGTAGAGTTGCTACCAGGTGAGGAAAGACCTTATGAGAATCAGGGATGACTTTTCATTCCCAGAGATCCTGGTTTATTGGATACCTGCCTGTTTTTTCTGAAGTGATCTGTCTTTCATGATGTCCTGTGAAATAAGGGATATGTCCTGTGAAGAATGGGACAGGAAAACACAGAATCTCTGGTTGTTTCCATATCAGAGTGGCTGAGGGTTCTACAGAAAACTATCTTCCTATAACAAAAGAACCTACAGGGCCCCTATTTGAGTATTCACAGGGAGATGCTCCAGATTCTTGGCCACTGGGCAAAATTTCTGGTGACAGCCTGAGAGAGAAGAGAGCCCTTCTCATCCACAGAGTCATCTCTGGGGATTTCTGCTGGGAGGAAATAAAACCTCCTCAGAGCATTTGAGGACATCAAGCAGCCTTGATTCTCAGCTGGTATCTTTGTCACAAACAGAAATGATCACCATTTTATCAGGACAACTAGGGCTCTCTGTGGTGATGAAAAACCCAAGACCAATTCACTTCAGAGGGCAATGCTAGCATGAGTGGGTCATTCTCTCAGGGACACTTGTGCCCTCATCAGTGTAGATATTATAAGTGTACCCTCCAGGCCAGTAGAATCAACCTCTCCTGGGAGTATGTCAGGTGCAGAGTCTCTGACCCACAGCACCCAATAAGAATTGGCAGTATAACAGGACCTGGAGGCTTTCCTTGTGCATAGGAGAGCAGGAGAAGGGGTTCTCCTTTTGCATGAAGGGATCTAGCTCTGAAAAGGCACCCACATTACCAAGACAGCTGCTAAAGCTACATTTTTAGGTGTCACCTAGGAGTTGCAATGTTTACAAAATTTCACAATCACGTCCTTGTGGCAGGTTTTTTGGATTTAGCTCAAGATCACCTGACTTTAGCTCAAGTCAATTGTGAAAGAGAGAGGGATGTACAGAGGCTACTGTACACCTGACAGGGAGCTGTGGAGAATACCTGAAACCTGGACAACCCAGACTTGTGCTTTTCCAAATAGCACATGGGAATGGTTGTTTGTGTGTTTATATGCATGTGTGCATGTGTGTGTGGTTCCTCAGTTCTTATGGAACCACAATATAGGGGAGTAGTACCAGTAAGAGGGGACAAGAGTGGCACAAAGGAGGGAAAATACTGGGAGAGTGTCATGCACATACTCTGCTCCCAGCTCTCATGACAAGAATGGTAACCTTGTCCCAGAATAAAGCTCAGCACACAGGTAGGACACACAGCAGATTGCAGCGTTCTGGACAGAGGTGCCTGTGAGCCTTACAGAAACTCAAGCTTCTCTCAAAGAGGCAGCCACAGAAGAGACAACTTACACCATGGGGTCTCTTTCATTCTCTACCCACAGAGGACTTGTCCACTGGCAAGGGCTCCTGCTGGTTGGTGAGTAAGAGACTGTTCCTTGGGGTATACTAAGGACCTGACACCGAGACTGGTTGGGATCTGCTGAAGACACCAGTGCTCTGAGAAAAGAGGGAAGGCTTCTGTTTGGACCTGAAAGTGAAGGAAAATGGAGCAGAGTAGGATGGGGAAGGTAGCCCAGCAAAAGGAAAATCTCATAATCTGTAGTGACAGACAGGAAAACCTGAATTGCTGCTCCCTTCCTGTTACTCATTATTGAATATTAAATTATGAAAACTGAAAATACTAATAATGATTTATGTCAGGAAACACAAGAACAAAATTTAAGTAGGGTGCTAGACATTGTCTTTACTACAAACCTCATAAATGGGTAAATAAGCCCCAGGAGTCATTCATTCAACCCCATGTATTTCCAGACTGTTGCAGTCAGTGGAGGTACAAGATCAGACAAGCCCTGCTCTCATCAAGCTCATGTTCTATGGAGGAGAGAGGGACAAGGAAAGATCTAGATGTGATGTCGGGTACCCAAAAGCACCATGAAAAACAAACAAGCAAACAAACAAACAAACAGAGCAGGGTCAAGTCAGAAAGTGAAAACAGAATCTTTAGTGAAGGTGGTCAGCAAACGTGCCTTTCAAAGACACTCCTGAGTGTGGGAAGGGGTCTGAGCACACAGTGAGGAGGTGAGTGAGACAAACACCTGCAGAAGAGTATTTGACACAGAAAAAATAACAGTTTCAGAGCTGCTGAAGTAATGGGGGCCTTGCTGTTGACCTTGACTATGGGAGACACACACTCACATGTAGACTAAGGCTGAATGATAATGAGATCTGCTCAGGATTCAGATCTCTTTTCTTACCTAAACATAGACATAAATATTTATCTTTTTTTCTTATTTTCTGGCCTCAGTCTTAAAATTTGGGGGTGTGCCTACCACAGTCCAACTCCCCATTGTGTTGACCACTGCTGCCAAAGGGAAAGATGGGCTTCTAGACTCAATAAGCCTCCTGATGCTGTAGGCATCTTCTGCTATGGGGGGATGGCCCACACAGAAATCATGTAATTAACTGGATTTATTGACTTAAGATCAAGGCAGCATAGAATAGGACCTACATATAGTGAATGGGAGATCATGAATGATGATGGCTCCTTACTGTTCATGAATGGTATAAGAATGTACACTTTGGTAGAGCCTTCCTTCAATAATCAAAAAAAAAAAAAAATCCAGAAATAGGATTCAGACAGCTAGTGATTGCTCTCTGACTTCTTTGTGTGGGGTGGGGTGATTTCTACTTCACACACAGGAAAGATAATCTTGGACTCTACCTCATTCCATTTTTTTCTGGTTCAATTTTAACATTTAAGGCAGAATTAACAGAGTGCAGACAAACTTCTTAAGACCTCAGTTCCCTTCCCAACTTTCACCCTGCAGACAGTCACTGTACACAGAAGGATGTGTCTGATAGAAATAACTAAGCACAGGGAGACCAGTCTCAGTTCAGTACCATGAGCACTTTAAATGAAACATGAGCACAACCAAGAATTTCATCCTCCCAAATTCTCAACCTGATCCTCTCAGACTAATTCCTCTTTCAGTCAAGGTCAACTCCATCCTTTCTACACTCAGGTATAAAATCTTGGTGTTATTGGTGATGCCTCTTTTGCTCTCACACTCATGTCTAATCCATCAGCACACCTGCAGTCTGTTTCCAATGTGTAGATGAAACCACAACACTGAGGTCCAAGCCAACATTGCACCTACATCAAGTAATGTAATGGTCTTCTAACTGACCGTTCTGCTACCCTCCTCATACAAATAACAACAATCACACTAGAAAAAAACCTGTAAGTCTTTAGAGATGAATTATTTTAAAACCCAAGTCAGGTCATTTTTTGGTTCCTTTGTTCCCAAAGCCCTCCTGTCGCTTGCATCTCAATCACAAAAAAATTCCAAATTTTTTGTCATCATCCAAAATGTTCCACATTAATGCTGCTCAAAGTGCTCATTGATACAGAACACAAAGATTTTGCCAGCTTATCAAGGGACTCGGTGCTTTGGTTCAGAAAGCCTTGCAGTGAAGATCATGTAAACTGAGATAAACAGGACACTACTTGATGCAGTTGGTCTACTTTCCGTCCCAGGCTCTTTAATTTCATAAAAATCACTATTTGGTAGCACTGCCTTAGAAAATCTGGTTCCTGTTTATATGTTTCCTGTCATTCTTTGTATCTCATCTATTCCGGACACAGTAGTTTTCTGACCTTCAAGTATGGCAAGCAACCCCCTGGCCCAGCTCTACTGCAGAAGCCATTCTCTCTTCTGGAAATAAGCTTTTTCAGAAATATTCTTGACCCACTTGTCCCTGTTCCATATCTTCCTCCAATGTCACATAGTCATGAAAAATCTTCCAGACCATCTTACATATGAAAGTAACCCCAAGCCCACACATTTTCTATCTCCTCCATCCAACTTTATTTTCTTATGGAGGACCTATCATCATCTTAAAGGCTGCTTGTTTATTTTTTTTTATTATCTTACCTCATCTCTGAAATATCTGAAGCATTGTGCCAGGAACTGTCAGGTTAAATTTGTGTCTGTACAACCTCTATAATCCTGGGCAGTTGTGAGCTAATTGTTTAAAAAGGCATTTAACTCACTTGTTAATAACTGCACATTGTAAAGTGAGTAAAATCTCTTCTGTTTTAGTGCATATAAAGTGTGAATGATTCCAGCACCATTAACCTGTAGGAATCATGTAAGGAAGGGCTTCCTTCCTGATATCAATGGCAATGTAACACATCACATCAAACTTAAAATTTTGCATGACTGACACACTGAATAACCTGAAAACAAATTCAATCATGCTGATAAATTATTCTTTATTTTCACAAGGTAGTAAAGATACAAAATACTGAGCAAAGTTCTCTGGAGAAGGGACATTGGGATGATTTAAGGGTCTGTCCTCCTGGGTTATTATGACTCTACTCAGTCTCTTGAACGGCCCTGAGGAATCTGTACTCTTCTCCCACTGCATTTCAGAGAAAAAGGGATCACAGTGTAATTGTCGTATAACAAGGCACAAGACCCTGTTGAACTCCTCTCTTCTCCTCTGTACCTGCCTACACATTCTACGGGGAATAGACACAAGAATCAGCGTTTCTACTTTTTACTGAAGATTGAGTCTCTGACATACATCCTATTTGGCATGTGTGGTCTTTTTCCTCTCTGAAATCACTGCCAGACTTTCAAATTCCTCAAAAAAGATACACTTATTAAATATAGGATCATTGACTTTCTGTAGGACATAATCTAGATATTTTGAAAGGCCATTACAATTTTAAAAGCATATTACATTTTTCAGAGGGTAATGTCTTTACAATTAATAAGATGATATGGTCATTTCATGCTCTTTAAGAACAAGCTCATTACTATGAAAAAATGTGTATGGAAATTTCAAATAAACTTTATTATTTTCATGCTTGAAAAGCACATGATATTATTTTAATAGCATTATTAAGAACAATTTTTCATTTATTAAAAACTAGACATATTTTTGTAAAAATAACATTTACGTTAAAGATAAAGCAATTATATTGAAAGCCAAAATGATTATGAAACAAAACCAAGAACATCTGAAGCATGCAGTCCCAGCTCTCCCAGCCAGCTGTGTACACGTGAAATACTGCGGATGGCTCATCAAAACACGAGAAATAATCATGCACAGAAACAGTTTTCTGTGGGGAAGTAAAGATCGGAGTGTCCACTCCCCAAATCACTGAGTGCCCCTTCTTTTACTCCAGTGGGTTTTTATTGAGAAAGTAGACACAGTTTGTGGATTCACAGTCTGGCAGAAGAGATCAAAGGGAACACGTAACTTACAAAGATGCTAACAGAGTTTCTGTTGTGATTCCGGGCAGAGATTGGAGTTTTATCATATGAAAGGACTACAGGTTCCAAAGGTTTCCTGTCTGTGCCTTCAAATTCCAAGTTAATAACATCCTCCAGCAAACAGATCTCACAGGATTTTGCATATTCTTTGTCCCAGGCCTGATTACCCCGGGGGTCCACCATCTCCAGTCTGATCTGCCCCCTTTGGCGATTTGCTAAGCCCTGAGAAGGGCTGGAGACAGAGGCAGCAAGGAGACTTGGATTTCTCACATCTAAGTACAAAGACTCAGGCTAAGAGGGGGCAGGGGTTGATGACGATCACCCCTTCCTTTCCACAGCCCCTTCATTTATTTCCACAGTCTCGTGAGTCTCTTCCCAGAGGCCTTTACATGATCAGAACCTGGCTTAGGTTTCCCCTCCCTTGAGGAGTCTTACCCATCATTGGTAACTGATCAAACATTTAAAGGCCAGGCACAAAACAGATAGCATTCATGCCAGGTGAATAAGTTTTGTCTCCTTAGTGGCTCCTGATCCGGAGGTCTCTCACTTGGCCTAAGTCACAGGGATTCACAGCTTCCTGAGGCCAGGCAGGGCGGTCCCCAACAAACATCAATTTCTAAGCTAATTTACTTATGAAGAAAGAAAAAGTTGATACCAAATACACATGAATTAACAAAACAGTCTAGCTAACAACTAATCACCAAGTCAAAAAAAGAACTCATTGCCAGCATTTAGAAGCACCTCTGTGGGCAGTCTTAGCCACAATCTACCTCCTTAAACTTAAAGTGAAAATTTCCTGAATTTATGTTCTTTTTGATTATTTATTTACTTCAGTTTTTTCAATTACACTATATCTAGGGATTGGAAATTAGTTTTTCTTCTCAAACTCCTAATAATACATACCCCACATGAAGTGCCAACTTATCCTGAATCTGCCACTCTCTATTAAGTTGTGTCAAGCTCATTGAAATTAGAATCATTCTTTCTTGTCTGTATTTTTATCGGGATAAAATACACATGAATGTAGTTTGCCCTTGTGATCATTTTTATGTGCACAATATTTCTGCAGTTAAATACATTTATAATGTTGTTATCCATAAGCACTATTTATTTCCAATGTCATTTTGTGACTTAAACATTTCAGGGCAATCTGGAATTTTCAGATATTTTACTCAATTTGTATTTAAACCACAGTAATTAAGACACAATCATTGCTACTGGTTTGCAACATATCACCTGAAAATGATATTGTTTCTATTTTATTTGTTTACTTGTTTTGATTGTCATCTCTGTTACTGATGTCTTCAGTTTTCCCTTCTGGTCCCACCTCTACACAGTGCCCACCTCTTCCCTGTGGCCATCACTGAACTGTTGTCTTGGTCTATGGGTTATGTATGCATATCCTTCAGTTCATTCTATCACCTTTTTTTCTCCAGTTCCTCCTCCCTTTCCTTCTGACAGCTGTCAGTCTTTTCCATGCACTTGTGCCTTTGTTTCTATTTTGTTTATTAGCTTCCACAAAGAAGTGAGATCATATGGTGTTTGTTTTTCCTGACTGTCTTATTTCACATATAATAGCATGAGTTTAAGAATTTTCAAACATCTATTCAAAAAAGAGTTATTCTAAGAGGAGTGGTCTCCAGTCAAAATACAGTTTCATTTTTATTTTTTTGAAGAGACCCCAGATTGTTTCCCACAGTGGCTACATCCATCTGGATACTCACACTGAGCCCTTTTTTATATGTTTATCAGCCATCAGCATGTCCTCTTTGGAGAAGTGTCTATTCAGGGTCTTTGCCCATTTTATAAATTCATTGTCTTCCTAGTGTTGAGAGGTGTAAGTTCCTTACATAGTTTGAAAATTGATCCATTATACAAAATATCATTGACCAATATGTTTATCCATACAGCGGGTTTTCTTTTCATTTTGTTGATGGTTTCTTTTGCTGAGCAGAAGGGTTTTCATTTAATGTACTTTCATTTGTTGATTTTTTTCTTTCTTTTCCTTGCTCTATGAGACATATCAGCATAAGCATTGCTATGGAGATATCTGACATTTTACCGCCTATGTTTTTTTCTAGGATTTTTATGGTTTTGCAACTTTCATTAAAGTCTTTTATCCATTTTGAGTTTATTTTCTGGGGTGTAAGTTGGTGGCTGATTTTCATTTTTTTGCATTTATCTGTTGTTTTCCAAACCCCATTTTTTAATAAAACTAACTTTCTTCCATTGTTTGCTTTTGTCTCCTTCATTAAATGTTAGTTTTTCACATAAGTGTGGGTTAACCTCTGAACTCCCTCTTCCATTAATGTATCTGTCTGCTCCTATGACAATGCATGCCTGTTTCTATTAAAATGGCCTTGTACTATAATTTCATTTGAGGTATTGTAATCTCTCCAACTTTGTTCTTTTTTTCTCAAGCTTTCTAAAGCCATTTGGGTTATTTCATTTTGGTTCTATACATATCTTTAGAATGTATGATCTAGAACTGTTAAAGGTGCCATTGTTGTTGTAATAATAACTGCATTAAACCTGTACCCAGATTAATCTGGGGAACCTGGATATTAACATCATGTTAATTCTCCCATAACATAAACATAGTATATACTTCCTGTCATTTATATCTTTCTGGACACAATGTCCCTTTCTTTCTCAATATCCCTTAGTTTTCACAGTACAGTACTTTACCTCTTGGTTATATTTTTTTCTACTTACCTTAGATTTTTCTTGTTGTTGCAATAGTAAATGGGGTTGTTCTTTTAATTTTCTCTTTCTGATAGTTTATTATTATTCTATAGAGTTGTTACCAATTTCAGAATATTAATTTTGTATTCTGCTACTTTGCTGAGTTCATTTATTTACTCTAGATTTTTTAGGAGGAGCTTTAAAGTTTTCTATGTAATGTACATTATTTGTACATCTGATGTAATGTACAAATAATGAGGTCAGAGGCAAGTTCCAGCCCTCTCTCTATATGATGTCACCTCAATAAAGGCAGTCCCTTTTCTGCAGAGGTGAAGATCATCCTCAGGTGAGCTTTATAAACTTAACTGTGGACTATGAGTGGCTGAGAGGTCAGAAATTGCATGGTGGCCACAGGTCCCAAGACCACTGTCTATCTGTCATACCCTCTGTTTCTCCACAGAGCCTGTGAGTGTGCCAACATTCTAGCCAGCAACCCCCCAGTCACAGGGCATAAGAGCACTGTGCTGCTGGCTGCTACACAGTTATGAGCCCCACTCAGGGTTTTTCAACAGTGAGACCATAAGGCACTTTAAAAGGATGAAGCTGTCCTGTGTCTACAGAACCTTCACCATAGACCTTGTCAGGGAAAGGATGTGAAAATTATGAGTGGGATGCCACTAACCCCAGAGTTTCTTGGAAAGTGAGCCTCTCAAAGTCAGTATAAAATATGAATGATACTTCTTTTCTCACCTATTTTTAAGCTCTGAATAAATCTTTTGCACTTTATAAATAGATTAATTGTGAAAGTGGAAAATGTTTAGAAGACTTGCATTGAGTCAAGAATACATCAATAATAAAAGCTGATGTAGTTATTTTTGTTAACTAAAGTATAATTTTACAGCAGATCCCACCTTTGGTGTTCTCAGATGTACCATCTTTACAGGACAGGAGTCACTGAGTCCCTCAGAGAATGGGCAGTTACCATGTGATGACCAGTGGGATCATGTGATGATCTTGCAGAAATTCAAATTCTATCCTTTTCCAGGGCTCATGTGGAGGGCACCAGGACACTGTGTGAACAACAAGAATAACCTAAATAACACATATGTGGGTAATAGGACTGTTCTCTTTCTCTCTGTTTGATTTCTTTCCCTAAATTCTAACATCTCTTGCATATTCTTTTTTACATGGCAGTATGTTTATTTGCAAAAGATTAGCATGACTTTGTCCCTTTTATTAATAGAATATAATTGGAACCATTTATAATTCTAATGAAGTTGGCTCAAATGTCCTAGTTCAGACTAATGCCCACAGAATTAAAAATAACCTCACGCTTTATGATGCTAATTTTGACCTGATGTTTATATTGGTATTTCTTGGAGAACAGGGCATCACCCAAAATTAGGGTTACTGCAGGTGAGCTGTGAGGCTGAATCTTCCTAACATCAAGAGGCTGTTGAAACTCCTATGTTATGTTGAGTGGAAATCCTGCATCAGAGCAAACTATGTGGTGAATGTCAGTTCATCTTCACTTCAGCAACTGATCAGGACAATGCAAACTATAGCATCCATGTTGTAGGATAAGAATACACTTGTTTGTTTGAATGGTATGTTAACAAAAACAATAAAAGGTGACTGCAGAGATATGTAAACGTACAGAATCGTGGGAGATGCAATCCTGGTTCTGTTCAAGGACTCTCAGCTATTTTGTCCCTTTGTTTACATTGCTAAGAACTGACACCTCTTTATACATACCAGGCAAAGATGGAGATGCAAACTGGCTCTTGGATGAAAGAGATTTACTCGCTGCTCCCTCCACTGTGAAGAAGGCATTTGTGTTATCACCTAGAGGCCCTAATGTTCCCTCAGGGTCCAGAATCTTAACACAGGTTTTTTGTTACTCTAGGCCTCTGAAATCTGTCTTCTGTTTAGTCCATTTCACTAAAAATGTAACTGTAATTTGGTTATTGCCAATTTTTTATCTTGTCTTTTGAAACATACCTAAGTGGTTTTGCAATCTTCTTACCAGTGTTAAGAACCAAAAATATCTGTTTCAAACACCAGGCTCATTATTTTGATTTTTAATCTTCCTGGTGTGTCAGTCTCTGAGGAAGAGCGGAAACCTACCTTAGCTGATGAACTTTACAGCCAAAACACAAAAGTACCTCCTGTTAAGGTTTCATGCAAAGTTTTACTTTTCTTTGTCTAAAGTCAATTAGCAAACACACATTCCCATGGTTCCTTCTGTTCTAAAACCTTCTAGGCTTTGTATCAGGGGTGTCTAGTTCTCTCTCACTGGCCTATATTGCATTGTCTTTAATAAAGTCTTACCTTTATTTTTAACTGGTTTCTCACAAGGTTGTCTTTTACATAACCTCCCTGTACTAACTGATCATGACATCTTACTCAAACTGTCAACCCTTAACATATTTTCAAATCTTCCAATTTTTTTTCTTATCTTGTTATTTAAAAAAAAAAAAAAGGTTTGCAATTGTCTTGCTCTCTTCTGACTTAATATTCACAGCAGGAAATAATCTGACTTCCCAGATTCTTCTAGAGACCCAGGATGCATCAAAGCAGCCTTGACTCAGAATCCATGAGGACTTGCCAGCATGAAGGACACATTTCCACGGTGCTCTAACAATCAACAGTATACTCATTCCACATATGTCTTCAAGAAACAAGATAACAGAGATTTGAAAAGATATTCTGCCATTAACTTCAACTACTCTAGTGAACATGCAGGTCTCTGTTACATCAGTCACCCACAGGCATGTACTGAATGAGACTATCTCAAGCCCTCTTTGATGTGCAACTTAGGGCAGACGTCATAGTCTTCATCCTTTGTGGGAGTTATTTGTTCTTTTTACAAATTCCACATGCCTGTGGAATCCTGCCACCAGAGTTAGCAAATTGAAAATAAATCTATTCTCTATTTCTCTTCTTTTTGTGATCCTTGGGCCTCTGGTGTATTTGGCTGAGATTCTTGGGGACCTGTCCACAGGTGGACTGTGTGTGAGCAGAGGTGAACACAGAGTGAAGTCATGGAGGAATGAGGTCTGCTCAGAATCAGATGAGAAATTGTAAAGCCTTGGGGGTGAGAGGGTCTTAGGCATTCTCTGGTTTCCAACGGCCCTAAAGGTGCCATGCAGGAAGGTTTATTTCGGAGGCTCAGAATGAAGCTGAATAATATGAGTGAAGGTCTGTCCTACCTGTTGCAGGAGTGGCCACTGGAGCACTTATGGTGAAGTGAGGCCCATAGTAAATAAAAGGGTTTCAGGAAGGCTCCTGTTGTCCTGATACACCTTGTGTCTCACTAATTCTCTGTTGCCCAGAAGAGTCCTGTTGCCTTGTAGGATCTACACTTCTCAGCTACCTGTAAAGCACTCACTGTGACTTGTGAAATAATAGAACATGCCATTCCTCCTTTTTTTCTCCTTTGTCCAAAATGTTTTATATACCCAATGTTGCCTCACATACATTGGAATTTTT
>PVIA01018436.1:0-12823 GCA_004024845.1 Tonatia bakeri | reverse complement strand
AAAAACTTCAAGATTACTGAGCACCCCAACAAGTTTCTGCTCATTTGATTATATCTGAGTATATTTACTATATTGAATTGGAGAAGTTTTAAGTGTATTTATTAACTTATTTTTACATTTTCATTTTGTTATTGATATTAGAGGGAGAGGGAGGGAGAGACAGAGAAACATCAGTTTGTTGTTCTTTTTATTTATGCACTCATTGCTCCATGTTTTATGTGCCTTGACTGGAGATTGGACCCAAGCCTTGGTTTATTGGGACATCGCTGTTACTGAGACACCCAGCGAGGCTTATTATTCTGATTTAAATGACATTTAAAACCTGGTCATAGACCCATATAAATAAACAAGTTTCATGAAAAAAAAAAACTTGTATGCGGAGCAAAATAAATACTAGCGAAGGGTGTGGCATCAATTTGCTTTGTAAACATGTCTGGCTAATTATAGGAGACTGGGTACTATTTTCTGTCCATGTAGGAACTCTGAGACCTGTAAAGATTTTTTTATGAGAGTTAATTTAAGCCAGACGGATGACATCGAGGGGAACAAGATCCAAATGTCCTTTAAAGAAAGACCGATTTCACCTTCTTTTCTACATTTGGAAGGAGGTAGGGAACTTAAGGCTTACATCAAAGTGGGAGAAAGGAGAGGTAGGAAGACCCCGTGCTCCTTGGTTCAGTGAAGCAAACTGTTCAGAGCAAATCACCCCCTGGGACAGAGCAAGAACATGAAGATGGCATCGCTGTAAAAGCAGGGCTGTGAGGCCACCCTGGGACCAAGCCCCGTGTGGCGCTGCCCTGATCATCTCCAGGGCTCCACTCTGCTCTTCCCAGACAGCACAGGAAGCACCTTCCAGGAAAAGGAACCTGCTGTGGCTCAAAGAAAGGGGCTGCCTTACAGGGAGCAGAGGCCCCGCCCCAGGTCCGTGAGTGATCCGCCCCCATGCAAATAAGGACATCCTGTTCTAAAATTTTGAATATTCCAAAACGCGCCGTCCTGATTGGTCAGAAAAGAGACACCCTGATTGGCCAGAGCTGCACAGCCCCTATTGGATGGAGAAAGCTTCAGTGCTATTGGTTGAGACAGGATTGCTGGAACTTCTTTGTAAGAGCTGGTTCAGAGGGCGGGCAGGGTGCAGGCAGGCAGTTCAGCACAGGCTTCTCTGTTTTTGCGGGAGAGGCCACTGTGCACGAATGGCTGCTAGGCTGTTTTTTAAAAGTTCAATCTGAGTTAGCTACCAAGAGCCCTTTTAGTCGAAGTCTTTTTTCCCCCTCAAAGTTCACACTGCCGTTCAAATGATTCACAGGGCCCACATCCTCCAGGTCCTCAAGAAAGGCCAGTCCCATGGTGCAGCGTCGGCAGAGAAGGGAGAACTGTCCTCACATGCCAGGGCATGGACGGAAGTGGTCTCAGTTAGTGGTTGTCCTGTGTCAGGCTGTTGGGGAGCAGCTATCGGAGGTAGCCTTGATCTTAGGAAGAGTGTCCAGGGACCAGGGACCTGGGACCAAACTGTCATTAAAATCAGGGATGAGTAGGCATTTAGGAGCCAAATATATCCACATATAAACAATCCTCTGATCATTTTGAACATACGACTGAAAGTGACTCCTACACTACATTTATATTTATTTTTTCCTTTTGATTGTTAATTTATTAAAGCTAAGGGCAGGGGAACAAGGAAAGGCATAGGATAGTAGAAGCAATAGGAGTAACCCTAGATGGTAGTACTCTGGCTCAGTGGAAAGTCACAGGAAAGGGGGCCTTGGATCAGGTTCAGGGGGTTGGTCTGGAACAAACTGCCCCTGCTTATTGCCCCCTGGCTACATGTCTCCTGGGATCTCTGAGAGTTTAGGAGATGCCTGCCCGTGGGGGACTAAGAGGAAAAGGGAAGGTTCAGGCGTGCTCCTGGGAGGGAGAGAGCTTATATCAGAGTATTTCAGAAGGTGTTCTCCCTGACAGGTGTGTGGAAGTGCCCAACGGAAAGGGCCCTGAAGTCGGCAACTTTAAAAAGCATTAGATAAATAAATGAGTAAGAATAGGGAGGTGAACACAGGGATAGGTTATAATGAAGTGAGCATGTATAATAAAATGTTCATTGTCGACAGAAAACACAGACTCTTGATGACAGAGGAGGAATCAATCCAGGTAAAAATCCTAATGCAGCACAGAGAAGACTCAAAGGGCAAATGATCTCAGACACAGCCCCCAGCCCTCAAAAAAATTTCCTAAATTTCCTTTTCCTGTGGGTCCCTGGCACTCTGTCCCTGAAAACCTGGTAATTGAATTATTTGAGTCCATCAGAGACTGGATTTTGGAGGTGCCGGGAAAGGTGGCCTGGGTCTGCTTTCTGTGCATTCATACTCTCCTGGGCTCTGGTGTAAAAGATGTCAGCAAAGAGCCACAATGACCGTTAAATTCAGGCTCACCTTCTGCACACATTAACAGCAGTTAATTTGTCTTAACTCCTCTGTAATATCCATTATGATATAAAAGACATACAGCAGGCAAATATACTGAAATACTGATCATACACATCCAAACCCAGGAGTGATTCACACAGGTGACCACAGAGAGAGACACCAAGGGTGGGAGTCAGGGCTTGAGCTGGTCTGCATTACCCCATCCTACACGGGGTCGAAATTCATGCCAATCTTGCCCACCCTGCAACTGATGAGACACAAGGCTCTGAGCCAATCAGAAAACAAGTGTTTTCAAAGAGGGACTTTGCCCTGTTTCCTTGTCTGAGCACACTTTCTTCTTTCCCATTCTTTTTATCAGATCAGAGACTCACCTATAATAAAGTTCCATCAAGTACCTTTGCTCTGTGATTTTCATCTGGGAGTGTGAAGGTTAATTGGGGGCAGTTGGTGAAAGCCAGGGCCCAGGCCCCTTTAGGAGAAGGGTTGAGAAGCTGGAGGAGCCTGCAGGTTGTCCCTCAACCAGAGGAGTGTGGTGCTGTGAGCCTGCAGGTGAGGGCACAGGAGGAGCGCGGAGCAGGGCAGGTAAGGTCTGCACTGGGGCACCTGTGGGAGGGAGACAAGGGGAACCAGGGAGCTGGACACCTGCCCGTCCCTGGGAACTTCCTGTGGTCAGAGAGGAGCAAGGCCCCTCACAGTCTCTCCTACTCATCTCTGGGAACGTGTTCTAGGAGATTCCAGAAGAGGCGCTGATCCTAAACCCAGGTTTAGCTGCCTGCTGTGCTCGTAAGTCAGTAATCCAAAGGCAGGGACTGGTGGGAGGAAAGTAGGTCCATTCTTGGGCTGGCAGCTCAAGGTGGTGGGGGTCTCAGCTCAAAGACCATCTGAAGAATTGCACATGGGCAGGGGTCTTTGTGAGGAGGGAGAGAGAGGGAGAAAAAAACACACAACGAGGACACAGAGCACAGGGAGCTGAGAGCTCTGCTGGGAGGGACGATGTGCGAGCAGTGCAGTCAGTTCACGTAGCTGCCGAAGGTCAGCATCCCCCTGGGAACCGAGTGTCTGGAGGCCAAAGTGAGCTGCTTTTGAAATTAGTTTCTAGAATTCTCGGGAAAACAGACTGTCATGTATAAGTTGGAAGGTCATCGTTTACAGAAATAATGTTTAAAGAACAGTGGGGTGGGTTACCAGGTGTGTGTCTTAAAGATTTATATGTAAACGTGTTTATTACAGAATTATTTGGAACATAAAAAATCTGAACCCACCACACACACATCAGTTGGAGAATAAATGGATCAACAGCACTTTGTCTGACCACAGAGAGGGTACCAGTCACATGTCTGTTGGCTGTCTGTACCATTTCTTTGGAGAAATGTCCATTTAGGTTGTCTGTCCACTTTTAGAATCAGATTGTTTGTTTGTTTTTGGTTTTAAATTATCTGTGCTCTTTATACATTTTGGATATTAACTCTTATTGGACGTATCATTGGAGAGTATCTTCTTCCACTCAGTGGGCTGTCTTTTCACTTTGTTGATGGTTCCCATGCTGTGCAAAACCTTTTTAGCTTGATGTGGTCCCATTTGTTTAATTTTCATTTGCTGGCTTTGCGTGAGGAGACACATACAGAAAGACATCACTATGAGGAAGTCAGAGAGTTCATTGCTCATGTGTTGCTCCAGGGCTATAGTTTCCGGTTTTACATTTAAGTCTTTAATCTAGGCCTGGCTGGTGTGGCTCAGTGGACTGAGGGTTGCCCTGCAAACCGAAGGGTCTCTGGATTGATTCCCAGTCAGGGCACATTCCTGGGCTTCAGGCCAGTTCCCCAGTAGGGGGCATGTGAGAGGCAACCACCCTGACATTTCTCTCCCTCTGTCTCCCTACCTTACCCTCTGTCTAAAATAATAAATGAATAAAATCTTTTTATAAAAAAACTACTACAAAAAATAAGCAAATGTTTCATCTAGTTTGTGATTATTCTTGTATACGGTACAAGAAAGTGCTCCAGTCACGGTCTTTTGCATGTGTCTGTCCAGTGTCCCCAACATCTTTTGAAGAGAGTGCATTTAGCCCATTGTATACTCTTGCCTCCTTTGTCATGGGTGAGTGGACCCTGTGCTGAGGGTTCATTTCTGGGCTCTCTGTTCTGTCCCATCGAACTATGTGTCTACGTTTATGTCAATACTTTGATACCAGGGAGTGTGATACCTTTAACTTTGTTCTATTTCAAGATTGTTTGGGCTATTTCGGTTCTTTGAGGTTCCATATAAATTCCAGGATTACTTGTTCTCCTTCTGAGAAGAAGGCCATTGGTGTTTTAGTAAGGATATCACTGAATCTGTGCATGCTTTAGGTGGTAAGGACAAATGTAACAATATTAATTTTTTGTGAACTGCCCTGCCCGTTTTCAGAAGCTGTCATCATCCCCTCAAACCCCCCACTCCACCAACCCCTCCACCCACACCCCCCGACTCATGGCTAAGGCTGAGTGAGCGACATTTGGACCAGAAGCCACTAAGGGGACAAAGCTTGTCTCCCTGGCAGGAGCAATGCTTCTGCTCCTTTTACTTCACCATGCCTGGTCCCCAACACTTGGTCAGTTAGCCAATGACAGGTAAGATCCCCCAAGGGGGGAATGACCTAAAACAGGCACAATCATGGGGAGCCCCCAGGGAAGGACTTGGGGGGCTATAGCAAAAGGAGGTAATGGATCCTCGTCCCTCAGCTTTGACTTGGCTTGTGTTCTCATTCTGTCTGGGAGAAGCATCCTAATCTCTTGGCTGCCTTACTTCCTCTGCCTGACTTAAGCCTGAAACAATGACAGAGGGCGGTGTAGCCCTGTGCTGGAAAGGGCGGGTTCCCCTGGCGATCAGGCCTAAGAAAGAATATGTAAACTCCTGTGAAATCTGCTTTGCTAAGAATGCTCTTAATTAAACGATAACGGCCGAGCAGGAAAGGAGTTTGTTTCCCAAAGTTTTGTAGTACTTTAGCTAACAGACCCTGACTCAAAATAAGCCCTCATAGTTCTTTGTATGTTATCTATTGTTTGATCCTTATTGCCTGACAATGATTAGTGAGCTTTACCTGTATTCCTGTGCAAATTAAAAACCAATAAAAGCTTGTCAAGGCCAAGGTCAAGATGCTCTTCTCTTGAGAGAGTAGCGGTGCCATCCTTTTTCCTCCACAGGACTCAGTAGTTCGTGTGAATGTCTTGTCTCATCCATAACATCACAGACCCTGCGGCCCGGTGACAGTGTCATTAATTGAGCACAGTGTATCCTTTCATTCATTTGTATCCTCTTCAGCTTCTTTCTTCCTTGTCTTACAGTTTTCAGGGTGCAGCTGTTTCAACTCTTTGGTTGAATGTATCCCCAGGTATTTTATGCTTTTCGATAAAATTGTGGAAGGGATTGATAACATTTCTCATTCTGGTTATTCAGTGTTGCTGCATAGAAACGCAACAGGTCTCTGACTCTGCATCCTGCAGCATTACTGAATTGTGTAGAAGTTCTGATAGTATTTTTGGTGGAGACCTCACAGTTCTGTACATATTGTGTTGTGTCGTCTGCAATAGTGAGAGTTTTACTTCTTCCTTTCTGATTCATATGCTTTTTATTTCTCTGTCTTGTCTGATTGCTGTCACTAGGACTCCCAATACTGTATTGTATAGGAGTGGTGATAGTGGGCATCTATTTCTTATTCCTGATATTACAGGAAAAACCTTCCATTTTTTACCATGAGTATTTTGTTAGTTTTATTTTTAGGAACCATGTGTATAATAAGGAGTTTTATTTTTAATTGTAGCAAAATTGAATTAATTTATACATTTTAATATTGTAGATTTTACCATGATGAACAGCATTAAATATGAACCTTTTTGTTTCTGTCAATTTTTTAAGAATAATTCCTACAAGTGGAATTAGTGGAACTAGGGATAAATCTTTTTTAAGGCATTTGGTATACAAGTGGGGACCAAAAAAAAAAAAAAAAACCCCTGAAGTTATCTTCTGGAGGCTGGGACTGTTGTGGTACACAGAGACTTCCCCTACTAAACGAGTGTTCTAGGAACCTGTTTGTATCAGCTGGTGTTGCTGTCATGGGCTGAGTTTGAATTCAGTGAATTTTTTATTTTTTTTGAAGACTCAACGCATTCCTCCATTTCATGCCCAGTGATTTACAAGCACACCTGCCCACGCCAAACTGTGTTCAAGAGTATTTGACCAAAACCCCCACTGCCACACACCTCTGTTCATCTGATCTCACCCCAAGTGACTGTTTTTTGTTTTCTGGGTAGAAAAAGTCCAGAAAGGGAAATGTTGCCGATGTGGAAGAGGTGAAACAAAAAACAGCAGAGGCACCAAACACATCTGGATCGACGAGCTCAAAAACTGTTCTCAGCAGTGGAGAAAATGTCTTTCTCCATAGGTGTGTTGCATCAAATGGAGAGTACTTTGAAGGTGCCTGAAGTTTAAACATGTAAGAATAAAGGGACAATTTTTATAAATAAATTCTGGTATTTGGGTTCCCCTTATATAAAT
Organism: Tonatia bakeri; assembly: GCA_004024845.1. Lineage (NCBI taxonomy): Eukaryota > Metazoa > Chordata > Mammalia > Chiroptera > Phyllostomidae > Tonatia > Tonatia bakeri. The sequence continues at coordinate 5,870 of PVIA01018436.1, read as the reverse complement.
GTGCCCAAATACATCCAGAAATGTTCACATTCACATGAAACAATGACTATAATTACCCTTATAAATTATTTAATTTTTTTGTTTTTATTTTAAAATTGTCTAAAATCAGAAATAAAGAAACTATAAATTGCTTTCAAACTATGTGGAAATATATTCTCCACTCTCAAAACTTTAAAATTTAAAACACTGAGATAATTTTAAAAGTACAGGGTGCAAATGTCTTCAGCTTTCCCTGTGAGTGGAATGGGAGCCCCTGGGAGGGGCTGGGCCAAGGGAGGTGAGGGGTGGGGAAGTGCTGGCTGCTGTGAGGAGCATGGCCTGCAGTGGGCAGCAAGGGGTCAGGGAATCAGAGGGGAGGGTCCTGTGTTCCTCAGAAGGTCTTGCTGGGGGCAGGCACCTGGCTGTGGCAGGGAAGTGTGGGCAAGTGGAGGGATTCTGAATGAGTTTGCAAAAGAGGGCGAGGACTCCCTGATGGGGAGAGTTAAGGTATGTACATTACAGTTCCATGTTTCACAGATAATTTCCATGTTGGATCCAAGGTGAAGAAAGGCCCCAGCAGGCTTGTCCAGAGGGGGCTGTTGGTCAGCAGCGATCACGGTTGTGCCCCGGGTTGGCCCTGGGGAGGCAGCAGGTCCCTGTGGAATTCTCCACCTTCTTCCAGGTGGTCAAGCTACCCAGCTTCTGCTGCCATCTCTCTGTGCCCAGCAGCTAAGGATGGTGAGGTACCTGGCCCTCAGTCTGCCTGCCCTCCCTGTCTGCCTCGCCCTGGTCCAGCTGCTCAGCCCCTGCTCAGGTAGGACCTGCTCTGCATTTGTGCATCTGAAGCCTTTATCTTTGGTCCCCACTCAGAGTCCTGGACTCCCCCCATCCCTGCAAGCCCCATCCAGACACACCTGTGTGAGGACTGAGTTCCTGTCTAGGTGTCTCTCACCTTGCCCTCCCTGCTGGGTCACCCCCTGGTCCTCTAGCCCCAGCTCCCTCTGACAGAGCCCCCCTTCTCATGACCAGCTCAGTTTGCTGTGGTTGGACCCCCCGAGCCCATCCTGGCCATGGTGGGTGAAGTGGCTGAGCTGCCCTGTCACCTGTCCCCGGAGATGAGCGCTGAGAACATGGAGCTGATGTGGGTGCAATCCAGCCCCAGGCAGGAAGTGCACATGTACACACATGGGGAGGAACTCATTCCGGCAACAGAGTATCGAGGGAGAACTTCAATTTTAAGAGAGGACATCACTGCGGGGAAGATTGCTCTCCAGATTCGGGACATCATGGCCTCTGACAGTGGAAACTACCTGTGTTATTTCCAAGATGGAAATTTCTATGAAAAAGCCCAGGTAGAGCTGAAAGTTGCAGGTGAGTCAGGTTTGTTTTCAAATCATTTCCCTCAGGGTCAGGAGCAGAGGCTCCAGGCCCACCTGAGAGCACTCTAGGCTCCTCACCAGCACCTGTACCCCCTGCCTCAGACTCTGCTTCTCTCAGGCCCATGACAGACCAGGTAGTCCCCCAGGAAGAGCTCCTCCTGAATCCAGTAAAAAGTCCCTCACGCCACCCACCAGGTCTCAACAGGGAAGTGGAGGTCGGGGATGGGAAGGAGGAGGAGACCCCCCTGCAGTGGGTGGCACACAGGTGTCTGGCTTCAGCGTGTCCCAGAGAGTGGCTGTGGGTCCCCCACATGTCCGCTGCTGTGGGTCCAGGAGGCTGAGTTCCAGGGACAACACCTGTGGTTCCCACACCCTCCAACGAAAGGCCTGGGGAACACACATGCAGTTGAACAGGGTGTGTCCATCCCTGGAGCAGTGAGGGAGAACACACATGTGAGGAAGCTGGGGTGTCTCAGAGAGAGGGTGTCAGGGAGGACTTGGTGTGACCTCTGGGCTGTTAGGGGACTTGGAGGGATATGGAAGCAAAGCTTTGCTCTGGGTTGGATGCTGTCAGGAAGGTGCAGGGTTATCATTGGTCACTTCCAGCCAGGACAGGGGAGGGTGGTCACTGCTGAGGTCTGCACTCTCTTCATGCTTCCTCTGTGCTTAGACTGACTGCTGAGTGGTCTTGACTTTGTCCTGACCCGTCCCAGTGACAAAGTGACCTTGTCTGATGTGCTGCCCCATGAAAATGCTCTGTCCAAGGATGTCAGGGCTGCACTTCACCTTCTCAGGACACAGCCCTGCCCTGTGGCTTCTGCCTGGTTGGTCCCTAGGGAGCCCAGGAGGAGATGGATGGTGGGGGTCCTGGCTTTGTCCCTGCAGGGCCTCCTGAGCCAGACACTGTCCCTTCCCGTACATTACATGTCCTTTGAAGAAAGTCCTCCCTACAGGATTCTGTCCTTTCAGGTTTTAAGAGGCTTCTTCCCTTCTCCCCTTGTGTTTAGGAATTTAGTGTCAGTAGTAAAAACTGCACAGTTCCTGGCCTGGGTCAGTGCTCTTCTGTGGAGAAGTGTTCCCCTCTCCACAGTCTGGTGATAGAAACTTCCTTTGTCGAGTTACCAGAGGAAGAGGCTGACAACTCCAGCACTAAGTACAGTGAGAGTTCCCAATGGGGCAGCCATGCAACCTGCTGTTTGGGCGGTGGCAAGACGGTGCACAGATCTCTCCCTCACATGGCATGGAGAAGGCTCACACAGGACAGACAGGATGGATGGGGGCTCTGGGGTGTGACCTGTTTCAGATAAGGGGGAACCATTTACATGTTTGCCCAGAGTGAAGTGAGGGGCTGTTCCAGGAACCAGCATGTTTGGGCCATGGGGGAGGGGGATGAGTCCAGCAGTCTTCAAGGGGATTTAGGGGAAACAATGTCTGCTCTGGCCCAGATCCATCTGGATCCAGCACGAGGGTCCAGCAATGGTCAGGCAGTGGTCCCATCGTGGGTCAGTCTCTCCTGCACAGCACACTCTGGGAACGGCTCCTGTGAATCCCTGCTGGGCTCATCCAGGGTGTGTGTGCCCCTCCCTGCTGTGGAGACCCTCACCAGTGCAGAGGGCTCCCCAGGATTCAGACTGACTTTTCCTCCCCAGCGCTGGGCTCTGATCCCCACATTGAAATCAAGGGCTATGAGGCTGGAGGGATCCGTCTGGAGTGCACGTCTGCCGGCTGGTACCCGCAGCCCCAAATCGAGTGGAGAGACGCCAGGGGACACAGCTTGTCTGCTGAGGTGGCCACAGAGGCTGCAGACCCCCAGGGCCTTTATGCAGCTTCAGCCTCTGTGATCCTGGAAGGTGGCTCTGGGGAGGGGGTCTCCTGTGTCATCAGAAACCCCCTGCTGGGCCAGGAAAGGGCAGCCAGGCTTTCCATCCCAGGTGAGTGCTTTGTGGATTACCCTGGGCTCCCAGGCAGAAAAAATTTGTACAACACAAATCTTAGATACAGGGCTAATTTCCTTAAAATATTCAATAATCCAGTAGAAAAACAAGCAATGAACAGGGATCATCAGTTCACAGAAAAGGAAATAACTCTCAAAAGGATGTCCATTCTCACTGAGCAGGGAGCATTTCGACCTGTGACATTGTCAACAGAACAGAAAATGAGGTGGTTGGCAACATGTTCTGATGGCGGGATTGTGTGGAGACAGAGGCTCTTTGATGTTTCTTGCTATTATTTGGTATGTTTTTGGTGTAAGTTGGCAGAACTCTTGTGGAGTTAATAGAGCAATCTTTATCCAAACTATTAATTATTAGATCAAAATTCCAGTATTGGAAATTTATCTGACAGATCAGCTCACATTTCTGTGTAATGACTCATATAAAAGGTTATTTCCTGCACCACTAACTGTAACAACAAAGAGTCAGAGACGGTGCAAGTGCCCCCGAGGGGACGTGTGTGCAGTAGGCGCTGCCCTGTGAGAGCAGACACAGACCTGCTCCCTGTGCTGAGGCAGGAGGGTTGCCAAGACCCAGGGTGAGCCTGCGGCTGAGATTGTATGAGTACTGTGTGTGGTGTAAAAAAAAATACATTTAAAAACATATCTTTAATTTAATAAGCACTCAATTGTCACTCACTGTGTTTCAGGCACTATATAAGCATTAACTTAATCCTCTTACTGATCAGAACACCAGGAACAGATGGTTAAGTCATTAGTTCAAGGTCACAGAGCTATGAGGCAGAAGACCTGGAATTTGAACCCAGGCCCTCCAGTCCCAAAGTTCACCATCTTCATCACCAGATCAAGCGGACTCAGGAGAAGCTAATAAATGGGCACAGAGGGAGAGGACACTTTAATAACTTTGTAAATATGTCCGATATTCGAACTTCTCCCATGTGAGGGGCAGACATTTCAAGAAAGTGTACTTATGAGATAGTAAGAGTTCTGGGCACTTTGGGGAGAGAGAGATCACCTTCTGTCCTGTGGTGCCCTGTGAAGCCACCCAGCTAATGATTGAGGCTTACCCTTCACAGGCCACTTCTTCCAGAATGCACAGCCCTGGATGGTTGCCCTGGGCATGACACTGCCGGTTCTGCTGGGGCTCCTGGCAGGGACGTGGTACTTCCTGTGGCGACAACAGAAGATCCAGGCCCTCTCCAAGAAGGAGAGGCAGTCAGAAGAGAAAGAAGCAGCTCCGGCCGAGAAAGAAAAAGCTCAGGAGGAGAGAGAAGCAGCTCTAGCCGAGAAAGAAAAAGCTCAGGAGGAGAGAGAAGCAGCTCCGGCCGAGAAAGAAAAAGCTCAGGAGAGAGAAGCAGCTCTAGCCGAGAAAGAAAAAGCTCAGGAGGAGAGAGAAGCAGCTCGGGCCGAGAAAGAAAAAGCTCAGGAGAAAGAAGCAGCTCAGGCCGAGAAAGAAGCAGCTCAGGCCGAGAAAGAAAAAGCTCAGGAGAAAGAAGCAGCTCGGGCAGAGAAAGAAGCATCGAGGGCAGAGCTGCAGAGGGAGCAAAGCCTCAAAGGTGAGGCCCCACTGCAGGAGAGCACAAAATCCTGCCCCAGCCCACACCCACCATCCATCACGCGGGTACTCCCCTCAATTCCCATGACAGGAGTTTTCTTCTGCTTATTTCCAGAGCGGCTGCAGGATGAACTTGGTAGGTACTGATCGCCGTCCCCACACGTCCCTGGGACCCGGCCTTAGGCCAGTCACAGACACTCCTCACATTGTTCCCTGAAGGGTGGACAAAGACCTGGTACCAAGCACATGAGTGCCCAGACCCACAGCAAAGCCCCTGTGCTCCGATTTTTCAGCCCCTTCCCTCACCCCTGACTGCCCAGGGGAAGCAAGGAGGGAGCTGATGTAGCCTGGACAGGGGTGGGGAGGACCAGGCAGATTTTGTTCTGGGGAAGGGGCTGGAGTCTCTCCCCACCAGGGGACGCTCGCGCGGGACACCTGGGAGCCCTGGAAAAGAGAGGGGGCGGGGCAGATGACTGGGCTTGTGAGGCCCTTCCTCCCTGGTGACTTTACAAAACCTGCCTCACACTCCGGAGAAGAGCAGGAAGGAAAAATCACAAAAAAAGTGTGGCCATAGTGTCAGTTGTTACAGATTTATCATCACTGCTGAAAAAATAGTATCTGAAATTCTCTAAGTTGCCCAATTCTTTGCAGAAGTAGTCAGGAAATAATACAGATTGATGAGGATGGATTCTAGCACACAAGTATACACTCGTGTGCACAGGGTGAGCCAATGCCCAGTACCCCCAGGTTCGGAGTAAGGCGGTCGGTCACCCCTTATCCGATGGAGATGCCGTCCACTATCAAACTCTGTAGATACGAGGTTTTTCTTTTCATGTGAAGGAGGGCTTCTCATTGGCACACCAGCACTGCAGCATCACTGTTCTTGTGCTTGGGGGTGTTACTGGGTAAAAAAGAGGTGACTTGAACACCAGCGCTGTGATGCTGCAACCGTCCACCTGTCACAGAGACACGCCTCGGTGACAAAGGGGGGACGGGTCTACAGAGT
>PVIA01018435.1:0-12823 GCA_004024845.1 Tonatia bakeri | reverse complement strand
GGGAGTGTGCAAATGGGAGGGGCATGTGTCCGAAGGGCTGTAGAAGAAGTTGATGGCACAGGCAAGGGTTGGAGCTGGGGGACCTTAGTCTGTTCTAAATGAGAGTCCACCGAGGGGCTTAGGGGCGGGGGGATTTCTGCGTCCTCCTCACTTCCTGTAGCTTCAGAGATAGCCTGTCCCACATCCCTTCTGCGTGGGGGCGGCTGGCAGTGCCCTGGCACCGTGGTGTGAACCGGGTTTCTCCTGAGGTCTGGGGGGACTGGTTTGTTGAAATCACTATCGTTCGACCTTCAAGGCTCTCAGTATGTTGAGCTTGGAGGTGCTACGCCTGGTGGGAAGCGTAAGTTTCCCCTCACTCCCCTGTCACTTCCTGAGGGTTCTTGGGGATGCTACAGATTGAAGCTGCCTGGTTGGTGGGGAGGTGAGGCATGGGGTCCAATCCTGCATGTTTGTGATCTGGAAACCATGGCCTAACTGTGGGGCCCTCCCTCCTGCTGAGGACCACCTGCTAGCCAGGAATGGGACTGGACACACTGAGACAGGGTGGGCAGGGGTAGGTAAGGCCTCACCTTCATCTATTGTCTGATAGTAGATGTGGGAGGGGTGGCCTAATGCCCCACAGATAAATGAGTTTCCATTCTGGAAGATGCCTGCGTGTGAATGGTGCTGGCAGGTGAGTCACAAGCACGCAGGAAGCCTCAGGAGAACTGACGACAGGGAGAGCCTGCGAGAGAGACTCAATAAATACTGACTGGCTGAAGGAAGGAAGGAAGGAAGGAATGACGCTTTGGAGTGGGAGGTCAGGACAGCTTGTGCCTATTCTGTTGATGAACTAAGATGTGCCCAGGCTGAAGGATGAGCTTTCTGCTTTTTGTTGTGCTGCAGGATCTGAGGGAGATGGTCTTGTCCCCAGCAGGACTCTGGGGTGGCTGAGGATGAGGGCAGAGGGAGGAGCAGAGGCCCGTGGCACACTGTGGGGACAATGCCCAGCCTCCCACAAGGCTGGACTCCAGGCCCCTGCAGGGAAAGGGTGTGGGAGAGACAGCTATGGCATCCTCAGGACAGGTTCCAGAGAAAGCCCCTGGGGTGGAATCTCAGGAATGTTAGACAGGACAAGGTTCTCCAGGTCTGGGTGGTTCTTACTAAATGCTATTCCTGCTAAATGTTAAAAGTAACAGTATTTTTTGCAGACTCAGCTGTAACCTTGTGAGCTTGACCAGAGCCCAATAAGATGAGTTTAGCTAACTGCCAAGAAGAACTCAACATGTAATTAACAAAATAGTATTCACAAGCAGTGGTTACACTTGCCTTCAGAGAGACAGAGCTTTGGACCTGACTCCTGTGCCCTGTACTTGCTGCACGTAAAGAGTAAAACTACCTAAGGGCAACCACATCTCATTCCTGGACAGAACGCCCCAAGCTATGAGCCCCTTGAGTCTGGTAACAGGAACAGGCTGGGTGAGGTCTGGGGGGTGGATTGAACTTGGAATCAACCACTAGCAGAGTGGAAGGAGATGAGGACCAGCAGCCCAGGGCAATAGGCTCCTGGGGCCTGTGTGGGGGTGGAGGGAGGAGCCAGTGTCCAGGTGGTGCCCCACCTGCGGTGTCTGCCCCAAGTCACAGTGGGCTGGGCAGCCCTCCATCACTGCCTACTGTCTGAATAATGGGATGGGGCCAAAGTGCTGGCCCTGAGGGTCGGTTCTGGGGGGACTGAAATCTCGGGGTACCGTGTCCTGGATGTTCATCATGGGGTGAACCTGGGGGAGGATCTTTGAGATTCAGAATGCAGGGGATAGCCTAGGGCATTAGTGGGGTCACCACAGGATGATCCTGGAGTCCGGAGCCTTCAGGAGGGGCTGAGAAATGGGGTCAGGACTGCACTGTGAGGTGGGCCATGAGGGAGTACTTCTGGGGCAGACGTACTCCAGCAAGGGGTTGAGCTGAGAGCAGTGGGTGCTAACCCAGGGCTTCAGGGTCTCAGAACATGGTGTTCTTGAAGGCACAGATGGGGGATGGTCTCTGGATGGAAGGAAGAGTCTGGGAGAACAAGTTCTGCTGGGAAGGCAGTGTTCAGTGGGAGGGTGAGACTTGGGGAATGAGTTGTGGGCACTGGAGGTCCTTCGGGGGCCATTGTAGAGGAGACACTTAAGGAGCAGAACATGGATCTTTGTGGTAGACGTGGGAGTTTGCCACTCATGAGGGGGATCCTGGGAGCACTCAAAGCATCAAAGTGTTGCATAGCTTTGGGTCATCAGAAAGGGGAAACCAACCAGAAGGTGTATTTGGGGTGCTCAGAACCAGGGATGTTATGGCCAAATTGATTCTGGGGGGGCTTATGTTTGCTGGCATTAGGAATAGGTGACAGATGGTAAGGGTGGACCTAGGGGCCAGAACACTAGTGGAAAGGTTCTGGGAAAGGCTGGAGCATCCTGGTGCAAGTTCCTCAGACAGGAACAGATTATGGAAGTGGGTTTGGCAGTCGTTGATGGACATATCAGTGGGGTGAGCTGAGGAGCCTGGAGCCCAGGGGAATCCTGAGGGACTATATCAAAAGCAGGAGATGGGGGTGGTGAGAATAGAGGGGTTCAAGTCTGAAGATGTCTTGGAGGTGCTTTTGGGGGGTCTTAGAATGAGAGTGCCTTGGAGGTGCAGACCATGGGAGATGGGTTTGACAGTCAGTGGGTGCATGTCTGTGCAGTCCAGGAGTGGACCAGACTGGCCCTGAGGGAAGGCAAGGCCGAGCTGACTGGGTAGCAGAAGCTTTACTGACCAGCCCCCCCTCCCCTCCCCCACTCAGTAGCATTTTTGGTACACAATCTGGGGCCCCTGCTCCTCATACTGCTCCCTCAGGACCCAGCAGGACTGGAAGGCGCCTAGCGAGGCTAGGATGGAGCCCCCAATCCACACTGATAAGTTCCGGGTGGGCTGGGCCACCACCACCAGGCGCGCTTCCAGGGGCAGACTGCGCAGCAGCTCCGCGCGGAAGCGGCCCTCCAATCCCACGAACAGCGAGGAGCCACCACAGAGCAGCACGTTTTGAGCCACGTCGCCCCGAACCTCTGGAGGCACCTTGTTAAGACTCTGTTTGGCCATGGTGGGGACGCCCACGGGCGACAGCCCAGGCCTCTGCGGGGGGCTGAACAGCAGCTCTGGGCACTGGAAGAGCTCCTTACCCAGCGAGACCATCCGGCCGTCCGGCAGCCTGAGGCGCTGCCGGCACTCCTGCTCCGGCCGGGCCTGTTCCTTTTGGTAGTCGGGGGCCACATAGCAACAGCGGTGCTTGATGACCTCCACAGCGCCCAGGTCCTGCCGCCGCAGCGGACGACTGGGGCCCAGCAGCACCTCCGCCAGGAAGGCCGTCAGGTGGGTGCCCGCCAGGTCCAGGCGCTCGGTGGCGTGGGGCAGGTGGTAGCCCTGGAAGACAGGCACCGTGGAGGTGACTCCGTGGCCTATGTCCACCACCAGCCCGGTGACCCGCCCGTGCGCGTACACAGACAGCACTGACTGGGAAGCCACGTACATGGCCGGGGAGCGCATCGACTCGAAGGCCACCTCCACCAGCTTCTCGCGGTTGGTGGTGGGGCTGAAGGGCTGGTCGGAGAACAGCAGCGGGTGGTCCTGGGGGGCTATACGGAGGTCATGCTTCAGCAGGTGGCTCCAGATGAGTTCTGCCGCGTCCCAGTCCACCACGATACCATTCCTTACTGGCTGCACCAGCGTCAGATCTGGGCGCGTGCGGGCGGCCTCGCCAATAAAAGTCGCCAGCACCGGCTGCCCTGTGCTGGTTGGCTTCTGGGGCTGGCAGCCCACGATGGTGGCCACGGTGTAAGTGGGCTGGGCCTGCCCCGCGAAACCCACCTTACAGGTGCCTGTGCCCATGTCGATGACCACTGCGCTGGCCTTTGGGAGCACCCTGTTGCCCACCATGCTGGGGATGCCTTCCTGTACGGTCTTGTTCACCAGGAGTCAGTTGAGGGTCCCACCGGGCCTGGGGGCCTCTGAGGAGCCCCAGAGTTCAGAGAGGTTGGAGAGATTTGCATCCATGACTGCAGGGGTAGGGTGGGCTACTGGGCAAGGCTGACCCCTTTCCCGTGGGATGCGAGCTGCAGGGAGAAAAGGTTGAGGCTGGGCCGGGGGCAGGCACAGGCCCAGACTCAGGAGGGGGCGGGGCTATGACATCAGCTTGCCCTCTGGCCCCTTTCAGAAGACATCACAATGAGAGGCTAGGGGTGGAGGGTGGAGGTACAGAGGGACCCCAGAAAGCTCCCAGGGCACCCATTTACTCTGCACCCTCCCACTCCTGCCACCATCACCAACGTGCCAAATTTGGAGGAGGGTAGAGGTTTCCTAAGAAGGGACCTCTCACCCAGCTCTGCCTTCAGAATTCAGGAAAACCCAGGAGTCCTGCTGTCTTGGATTGAAGATATTTATAGTGTGTATTGGGAGCTGGTCAGAAGCCTCCTCAGAAAATTAAACTAGTAATCCTTTGAATATTAATCAGAAGGTGGTCTGCTAGCGTGGCTTTCTGGTTTCCAGGAAGGTACAGAAGCCAGACTGGCCTGAGGCAACGAGAGGCACAAACACCCTTGCACTAGGCTCTTTGTTGCTTCTGTTCCTTCCGCTGCCTGGAGCAGCCTCCCTGACCCATCCTTGCAGAGCAGGAATTTGCCTCTTCAAATCTCCTCCTGGAAGCCTTCCCTGATTTTTCCTCCCAAGCCAAGTGTAACATGAAGTTATCAAAGTAAGAGAGGCTAAATTTCTGAGTTATGTCCAAATTTTTTACTCTGGCCAGAGAGTGAGGTTGATTTTTTATTGTTAATTATTTTTGTTTGTAGTCTAATGTGTACTTTTGGCAATGTCCATTTTCTCAAGTATTGATCGAAGCTCCAGGCACACTCAGCTTTGTTGAGATACCACTGACATGTAACACTGCGTGAGTTTAAGGGGTGCAACGAGCTGATGGCTGTCGCTGTAGAGACAGTAACACCCACGCTGCCTCACATCACCACCATTTCTTTCTGTGCTGAGAACAGTGAAGATCTGCCCTCAGTGGCTTGGAAGTAGAAATCACAGTGTTACTGACAACCGCCACCACACTGAGCATCAGACACCCAGGAATCTGCGCCCTGACCAGCGTCTCCCCATTTCTCCTGGCCCCTGCTCCCAGCAACCACCATCCTGCTCTCTGTTTCCATGGGTTTGGCTTTTTTAGATTCCACACAAAAGTGAGGTTTTATGGGACTTGTGCTTCTCTCTCCGGCTCATTCACTTGGCACATGCCCTGAAGTGTCACCCGTGCTGTGGCATGAGCCAGGATTCCCTTCCTTTCTGAGGCCGACTCGCGCTCCACTGTGCAGACGGGCCACTCTGCGCTTACTCACTCACCCGCAGGCGGACATTCGGGTAAGCTGTGAGCAATGCTGCTGTGAACCTGGCTGTGCCAACATCTCTCTGGGACCCTGCTTTCAGTTTTCTTGGGTGTAAGCCCAGAAGTGGGATTGCTGGGTCACATGGGAATTCTATTTTTAATATTCTCAGGGACTATCATACTGTTCCCCATAGTGGCAATACCATTTGACATTCCCACTAGCAATGTGGAGGATTCTGCTCCCTCCATATTCTTGTCAACACTCATTATTGTCTGTAATTACATATATGCACACACACACACATATATATATACCCTATTATACATACATATGTAATCACACACACACATACACCTAATCAGAGTGAGGTTGTAGTTGAGCTTTGAGCACCAGCCGGACATGACAAAGACGTTTAGTTCACATGAACTATCCACGAAGAATGGGGTGCACCGTGTCCAGGGCCCGGCCTTTGGCAGGAAAGGACAATTACTGCACCTCATTTGGAACATCTACAGGATGGACTCGAGAAAGAGTGTTTTGGTGGATTTAGACAGGTAAGAAAAAACAATAGACATGTTTTTCCCTTTAAAGAATCACCTTGGCAAAGTCAGGGGATGTTAGATGACAGCGTGCAGTGGGGGGTGGATCAATCCTCAATGCGACTTGATGACTTAGAAATGGGTATGAGGTCCGTTTTACTGTGATGGGAAAATAGGGGTTCAGAGAGGTGAAATGACTTGCCCAAAGCCACACAGCTGGAGTGGAGGCTGGATCCGAGGTGTCATGGTGACTGGCTGTGTGTCTGGAAAACAGTGAGCTCTATGATCCCCCTGAGGCCATGGGACTGGAGGATGGGGAGCTCTGGGCTTCATTTCCCCCATCGGTAAACGTGGAGGAATAGTAGTTCTGACTTCCAAGTGCAGCTGTGGGGAGAAATGGGTTTTTGTGAAGTGTTCAGGCCCGTGGTGGCACAAGGTAAGTACTTTGCAGTGTGGTCTTTGCACACGCGTGCATGTGTGTGTGCATTGTGAGCACGGGATAACTGGGAACACCCAAGCAATAGCTTTGGCACGCACTTAGGGACTTAAACAGGCCTTTCTCTTGAGAGAGAACGTCTGCACAGATACCAGAAATGTGCTGCTGACACACGGACCACAGCGCCTCTTTCCACCCACATCTGAAGTCCCGAGAAGCCGGATGTACAGCCTCTGGTCAGCAGGGGGCACCCAAGACCACCAAGATCTCCTGAAGCCCTTCATTTACTAGCCAAGGAGTTCACAAACTTGTTGCAAATTACAATCACCAGGGGAACTTAAACAGCAACCTCCCCTTCCTGGCTGCACTCTGGACCCATGGAACTTAAATCTCTGCAGATAGAGGCCACGCAGTGGCGATTCCTTCAAAGCTCGCAGGAGATCTCGATGTGCAGCAAGTGGGGCTCCGCTGATCTGTCAAAACTCTTACCTTCTGAAATCTCCTTGATTATCAGGAAGGACAGAGAACCACACTGAGGGTATGAGGCAGTTTGCTCGGACCAGCAGGTTCTTGTGCACAACGGTGTATGACACTCTCGGGAGGGTGTGTTAAAACACAGAGTTCTTGTCCCACTCTGATTCAGCAGGTCCTGGAGGCCCAAGAATCTGTCTGTCTCACAAGCTCCCAGGGACGGCTGATGCTGCTGGTCAGCAGACTCCAGGGCGGGCAGCCTGGTCTTCAGCCTTGCAGACATCTGGGAGGTGAGAAAGGAAAAGCCCAGTGAGGCCGAAACGACAGGATTATGTTATTTCTAAATTAATTTTTTGAATTTTAAAAATTTAAATTGCAAAACAGTTCAGGCTTATGAACAGTACACACACAGAGTCAGAACATCAAAAACACAAAACGGAAAAGATGGAATGACTTATGTGCCTCTCACGGACGAAGCGGCAGACGTGGTGCGGTGGGTCTGAGGGACTGCTGGCCACGCACAGGAAAGAAGGCCCTGCCATTGGCAACCATGTGGAGGCAGTCTTCGGGGCATTACGGTGACTCGAGTTGAAGACAGGCACCGTGTGGTGTCATTTCCATGTGAACTCCGAAACAGCTGGGCACGCGCAGGAATGCTGAATCCATCATGTCTTTTTATTCTGCATGCTCGATGTTTCGATATCCTGGGGTCTTGCTTGGGAAGAGACTGCCCCTCCCAGAGTTAGGTGCCATGTTTTGCCATGTGTAATGTGGATTTTTTGCCCAAATTTTTGAGGGGAAAACAAGGAGGCACACTATACGTGGGCATGATGATCACATACTTTGGGTATAACAAGGGTGTATTTAATAATCCCGTGTATGAGGTGCACAGAAACACGGACAGCTCCTAGAGATGGCAAACAGCTGCCCCGTGAGGCCCCTTTCCTGTGCACGCTGACCCGTCCAGAGCCCACACCCCCAGCCACTGCGTTTATGGACTCCAATGTCAGGGCCACTGTGCCCCTGCTGTGACCACCCCGGGGTCAGGTGCCAGACAACCAGGGCCAGTCCCTAAGTCCCAGAACCTACTAAAATTTAAGCGAGTCTGTGCTAAGCTTGCTTACCTGCCTCATCCATTTTTTCCTGTGGAAACCACAATCAAGTCTCTTGCCCACGTGTTCTAACCATTCCCTCTGTTTCCTGACTGCCGCAGGGGCCTCCTGTGGGCCCCCAGGATGCTGGGGGCCCTTGCTTAGAAGCCGTGAGAAATGAGTGACCTTTTCAATGGCAGTGCATCACCTCACCTGTTGGCCTTGCCATTCCTGAGTGAAGTAAACTTTCATTTTAAAACTGACTTCTTTGCCCTGGCCAGATGGCTCAGTTGGTTAGAACATCATCCTCTACACCAAAAAGGTTGAGGGGTCAATCCCCTGTGGGGCACATCCCTGGGTTGTGGGTTCAATCCCCAGTGGGGGCATGTACTGTGCAGGCAGCTGATCAATGTCTCTCTCCCTTATCCTCATCGGTGTTTCTCTCTGTCTCCCTTCCTCTCTAAAATTTATATCCATCCATCCATCCACCCTCAGGTAGGGCTTAAAACAACAACAATAAACCAGACCCCTTCGTCCATTCTTCTCATCAGGACTCTCACTGGGCTGGGATTGTCCGCATGTGGGGGCCACCCATGCCGATGCTCCCCCTCTGTTCCTGGGGGTAACCGAGGGCTGTGGCTTAAGCGTTTGCTTTATTTGGAAAACCCTAGGTAGCCCTTTGTGATTTGTTGTTCTTAGGTTTTGATTTTTTACTTTTTTTTCAATCACAGCTGCCATACAATAGCTTGCTTTGCTCCTGCGTCCTCTCTATAAAAGTCTACCCTCAAGGGTTTCTAGCCATTTCCCATTTAAATCCATTTTTCACAAATAAATTCTTAGAGTTAAAAAAAAACGAACACAGTTGTTTTCTCATGCTCTGCTGGGGCAAATCTCCGACGGAGGACTCGCGACTCCCCCCGTGGTTCGTTTTCCGCTGTGGGAGTGTAACCCCTGCCCCCGGAGCCTTCTTCCCTCCACCGGTGGTCAGCACCGCGTGGGTGACAAAGGACCTTGTAGGGGAAGCAGGGAGTGTCCCATTCCGGGCAGGTGTCATCAGGCGCCACTGTTGCCTGGGAGAGCTGACAGGCGTCTCTCCCTGGGTCTGCGCACCGCCTGGCTCCGAGGACTCTGGGCCAGGTGGGAGAAGGACCGGCGGCAGTCTGTCTCTCCCTTTGTCTCCCGCCAACAGGACTCGTAGGCAGTGCTGAGCCTGTTTCCCCAGCCTGCAGGCCAGACATCCGTTGGTCAGCAAGGACCAGCCTGCTGGGCGGGCCTTCGCTCTTCAAAGCAGGGGGCTGACAGGTGTCAGAGGTCCCAGCCTGATGCAGCCAATACGACGTGCAGGCAATCAGGCCTCGTGAGTTCGAAGTCATCTGTTCCCTGCCTGACTCACTAGTCCAGGGGGTTTAATAATAACGGCATCCATGCTCCACCATCTCCTGCTTGTTAGTTGGCTAGACTAATTATTCTTCACACATCTTGTATAGTTACACAGTAAAGAAAAAGTGAGTTTTAAAACAACCTTCCTTGAAAAAGTCTCTGTAACATATTGAAGTAATAACAGGAGATATTGATGAGAAATTTGCAGAAAAACTTTTGATTTTTGGCTCTTAATTTGCAAATTATCTTGATTTCTGACTTCTGTTTTGAGATTAGTCCTTTTTGGACTATGTCAGCGTGCAAGCTCACAGCTTTTGAAAAGCAGTAGTGGGACTCTGCGGCGATGTTTGTTTCACTGTGTGTGTGTGGTGAGTGTTCACTGTATCTTGTGGCAGAGGTTTTAGGGTAGGCCCCTTAGGTTAGGCAAAAAATTTCCTGACCACTTTCTGTGGGTTTTATTTTCACTCACAATGTGACCAGAATGTCTGAGAGCAGTGCTCCATTTTATAGAATTAAAAAAATTTCAGTAGTCACATTAAATATAGTAAAAACAAAAAATCTCCCATAAAACTGTCAGTAGATGTCTCAACATAAACTTTGCAAGCCAGAAGATATTGTCACAAAATATTCAAAGTGATGAAATGCAAAGACTATAACTAAAATTACTCCACACAAGAAGGTGATTGTTCAGAATCAAAGGAGAGGGGCCCTTACAAGATGGTGAAGGAGAGATGATCTGGGGAAGGTCCTGACTTTGACCTCCAGCTCTCTGTTCTTGACCCACATCTGCTTGATGACATCCTAGGACAAGGTCACATCTATTCCCAGACGGAGGGAAGGAGGGTAGAAATGCAAGAGATGAAAGGTAATTCTCTAACAGGGGAAGTCTTCATTTATCACTGGGTTCAGCTTCACGCTTTGTTTCTATGGGGTGAGAGGAAGAAGGTCTGATGGTCGAGACTGCACAGAGGACGGGCTGTGACTGTGGAAACCAATCCCAACCAGAGCCAGTGTCCAGTTCCATGTCCTCGAGGTCAGTGCCTGGAATCTCATCCCACCCTGGCAGCCAGGTCAGATGCTGTCAGAGGGAGGAGGAATTCCAAGAGGTCTGTGGGCAGACCATTTAGCTAAACCTTCTCGATTGGACTTGACATTTGTCACGAAATCTGCTTTCCAACTACTCTCCCCAGAGCAGACCAGCACGGTGACAGCATGTGTGGAAAATAATTCAACATCCTGCTCCAAGCCCCCCACCAGTTCACTCCCCTCAAATGTCCACAAAGGACCCAAACCTACCCATGATCTGTTAGTTCCCGAGGCATATGTCCCAGGTCCTCCAACCCCCTCCAGGAATCTTTCTACAGGCATTCCAACCACTAGGTGCACCCTCATAATTGGTCCTCCTAATCTCCCCAAAACACAGCCACAAAATCGACTTGCCAAGACAGGCCTGGTTCCGAGCGAAAATCTGCACCCTTGTTGGTTCCCCCACCTGATTATCCAAAGATCCCTGACATCCTGATTTCCTGAGCCCACCCTGAACCCCCTGATCCAGTGTCCGAGCCCCACACCCACCAAAAAGATTTATGTTCTTGTCAAGGGTCTCCCCTATGATGGCCCCCTGAAGGGCCCCCCAAAGTGCACAGCCCATCCCCCAAGACTCTGCATGATTTGTTCCCCCAGACTTCTTCCTCCCATCCCCCACATCTACCAAAAGGAAATGGGGGTGGGTGAGGGCCCTAACTATCCCCACTCACCATGTCCCTCTATGTCTTGGGGGCTGGACAGGGGCTCCAGTCCCATTCCTTACCAGCGGGTTGTCCTCAGCCGGAGGGGACGACCCCACAGTCACGCCACAATCTATAGATCACAAACAGGCAGAGTTGGACTCCACTGCCTCAACTCTCCACCAGGCCAGCCAGCGCATCAGCAAGAACCCTACGAGGTTCCGGGGTAGTGAGGGGAAACATCTCATTCCTTCCACAAGGGGGCAGCACCTCCAAGCTCAAGACCGTGAGGGCCTAGAATTAAGAACCACAATGACTGCAGCAAACCGCACATCCCAGACTTTGAGTGAGACCCACCCCACACCGCACTGCCAGGGCACTGCAGCCACCCCCACACAGAGGGATGTGGGACAAGCAGCCTCCGATGCTACAGGAAGTGAGGAGGACGCAGAAACCCCCACCACCCCTAGGCTGCTGGGTGAACTCTTAGAACAAATTAAGGTTCCCCAGCTCCAAATCTTACCAGGGGCAGAAATTTTCTCTACAGCCCTCAGGACAAGTACTCATCATACCTGCATGGGATCGGGAGCTCACTACTCTAGTATGCTGTTAGATCACACTTTCTCTCCCAGACAGAGGCAAACCCCTGCGCACTCCACCTGCCACCCCCACCCCGGGTACTGGGAGCATCAGAGACCCGGGTCTCCCTCCCCCATGCTCACACACACCCTTCCAGTCTGTTCTCTGTGTGAGTGAGGAGCCCCATCCTGGCCTCGCCGTGTGCCTTCCTGGCCTTCTGGGTCATGTAGGAGCACCGTGAGAAAAGCAGGGACCCAACACTGGGGACCACAAAATTACAGCTCCCAGGGGATGTGTGGGTGCCATGGCGATGAGTGAGCTTGTGAGGTTCATTTTATGTGTCTACTTGGCTAGGTGAGGGGCCCACGTATGTGATAGAGTGCCAGTGTAATGTTGCCTTGAAGGTATTTTTTAAGGTGAATTAAATTTTAAATCAGTAGACTGAGTAAAACAAATTATCCCCCACAAGGCAGGTGGGCCTCATCTAATCAGTTGAAGTCCCTAACAGACTAAAGAGCGAGGCCACTGAAGCAAGGAGGACTTCTGCCAGCACACTCTTTGGGACTCCAGCTGCAGTGCTCCCTGGGTCTCCAGGCTGCCAGGCTGCCCTGCAGACCATGGACCTGTCAGCTTCCACTATCATGTGGCCAATTTCTTAAAATACATCTCTTTCTCTAATCGTCTTATTGCTTCGGTTTCCCTGGAGATCCCTGACTAATATACACGCCGAGCCCCCTGCCTCCTGAGGGTCTGTGCTCCTGCTATTTCCTCTCCTTGGACTGCTTCTTCTCACCCCTGCCTTACCAAAGGCAGCCCTCGTTCTCAGGAGGACTCAAACCTCGTCAGCCATAAAAGGATAATGAAAACAACTGACTTCGTGTAGACATCGAAAGAAAATCTGCAAGGTAAATGTCACCCTGAACAAGGCCCAGCCAAATGACAAGTTAAAAGTGGAGTAAGTAATTTTTTAAAAAGATAAATGACAGAATATACATTAAATGATAACAAAAAGGGATAATGTCCAAGATTTAAAGAGGCCTTGGAAACAATAACAAAAATATTACAACAATCCAAGGAAAAGTTGGAGAATTCAAACCTCGAGGTCACGGAGAAAGGCAAATGGTTGTTAGTCACAGGAGAGGATCCTCGACCTCGCAAGGGAGGACAGCATTGAAGCTGCCGTTTCAGTCCCTCAGGCTGGCGGAGATCCAGAGGCTTGATAACACCTCAC
>PVIA01018434.1:0-12820 GCA_004024845.1 Tonatia bakeri | reverse complement strand
CCCCCCTTTAGTTCATGTGTCATAAGTTCTTTAGCTTCTACATTTTCCACACTATTCTTGCCCTCCCCCTGTCTATTTTCTACCTACCATCTATGCTACTTACTCTCTGTACCTTTACCCCCCTCTCCTCCTCCCACTCCCCTGTTGATAACTCTCCATGTGATCTCCTTTTCTGTGGTTCTGTTCCTGTTCTAGTTGTTTGCTTCGTTTATTTTGGTTTTGTTTATGTGTGATTGTTAATAATTGTGAGTTTGTTGTCATTTTACTGTACATGTTTTTTATCTTCTTTTTCTTAGACAAGTCCCTTTAACATTTCATAAAATAAGGGCTTGGTGATGATAAACTCCTTTAACCTGTCCTTATCTGAGAAGCACTTTATTTGCCCTTCCATTCTAAATGAAAGCTTTGCTGGATAGAGCAATCTTGGATGTAGGTCCTTGTCTTTCATGACTTGGAATACTTCTTTCCAGCCCCTTCTTGTCTGTAAAGTCTCTTTTGAGAAATCAGCTGCTAGTCTGGTGGGAACTCCTTTGTTGGTTACTGTCCCTTTATCTCTTGCTGCTTCTAGGATTTGCTCCTCCATTTTTACCTTGACTAATGTAATTACGATGTGCCTTGGTGTGTTCCTTCTCAGGTCCAAAGAGGGAGAATACTCTTTGAGTACAGATCTGAGTCACCAACACCAACTCCATTCAGATAAACTGTGAGGCCAGCCTGGCCTGACACCAAAGTCAAGAGTATGTTCCCTTTCAGAATGCCTGTGAATATTTGTGGATCAAAGTCTCAGGGAAACATTAGACTTCCCTGCTAAGAGGAATAGGAGAAAGAGTGTGCCATTGTACAGAAATCCAGTCTTTATGAGACAAATATAAATGTGACTGCCTTTGTCCTCTCTAGCTGATAAAGGGTGAGACTTTCTGGTTTGGTTATGTGGATGTTGTTTTTACCAGGGCACTCCTTGTTACCCTTCTGTTCAGTGCGATATGGCCTTAGGCCTCTGCGATGCCAGTATTAAGGCAATAAATATCAAGCCTGTTGTATTAAATTCTAATCCAGTTATTATGAGAAGGCCTGAAAGACAACAGTGGTTGCATGAGATTTTCCTTAAGTGGGTGAGAGGTGTGTATTCCCCAAAGTGAAAAATTGGAAGAAAGAGTTTATCAGAAAGGAAATAGGAACTTCTACTCTCTACTAAAGCAGATAAGGGACATCTGTGTCTCAAGGACCTCACTCTGGCTTTTGGGACTAGAAGGATCTACGGCCAAAATGTGTGCCTCTTTCTGTCTATGAAGCACAGAGACAGAGCCTACTGTGTAGCAGGGGTGTCCAATCTGCAACCTGTGGGCCACATGCAGTTCAGGATAGCTGTGAATGTGGCCCAACACAAAACATAAATTTATTTAAAACATTATGAGATACTTTTGTGACTATGTGTTACAATGTATTTAATGTGTGGCCCAATACAACTTTTCTTCTTCCAGTGTGGCCCAGAGATTCCAAAAGGTTGGGCATGCCTGATTCTAGAGGAAAAAAGAAGTTTAAATTCAAATGTCCTCTGAATATCCAGAATTGGGGGGGCTAGGCCGTTCAACTTCATGTGACCTTTCATATTTGTCTTCTTTAAATGATCCCTGAGTGCAGCATGGTCTTGTATAAATGGTGTGGCTTTGCCTTGGCTGTGCTGCTAAGGAAGAAGCATCTGTCAGCCCCTGGCTGGCATAGCTCAGTGGTTTGAGTGCGGGCTGCGAACCAAAGTATTGCAGGTTTGATTCCCAGTCAGGGCACATGCCTGGGTTGCAGGCCATGGCCCCCAACAACCCGCACATTGATGTTTCTCTCTCTCTCTTTCTCCCTCCCTTCCCTCTCTAAATAAATAAAATCTTAAAAAAATAAAAAAAATAAAAATTGTGATTATGCTTAACTCTTTCAAATGTTAAGGAAAAAAAGAGAATTAAAAAAAAAAAGAGGAAGCATCTGTCTACACCTGAGTCTGAGTTGGTCAGGGACATGAAGAACTTTCAAGGAGGATGTGAGTTTAAGGACAGTCATGCAAAAACCCAAAGGAAAAGGTGAATATCCTTCATGACTAACTTTGGAGAAGCTTTGTTTGGACTCAAGGAAGCCTCAATATATCTACAAATAAGACTAGAACTATTAGGATGAGAAGTAACAGGAAGAATTGAAGTTACCTATAGTGAGTGGGGGAAACTGGGTTACTTGGGTTTGCTGTTCAAGTTGACAACAATCTATGACAATTTAGCCATCCTAGAAAACTGAGTGTTGACAGTAGTTCCAGAATCTTCCAGTTCATTGCTCCAGCAATATGGTAAATACACTTAGTATGTTTCCTTAGTATGTTTCATATTTGATTAATTTTTAAAAATATTTATTTTTATTGTTGTTCAAGTAAAGTTGTCTCCATTTCCCACCATCAATCCCCCCCTGCCCCACCAACCCCCACATTTCACCCTCAATTGTATCCCCTTTTGACTTTTTCCATGGGTCCTTTATATATGTTCCTTGATGACCCTTCCCCTTCTTTTCCCCATTATGCCCCTCCTCCCTCCCTCCACTGCTCTGCTTATTGTCAGTTTGCTATTTATTTCAATGTCTCTGGTTATATTTTGCTTGCTTATTTGTTTTGTTGATTAGGTTCCACTTATATGTG
The DNA here is from genome assembly GCA_004024845.1 of Tonatia bakeri. NCBI lineage: Eukaryota > Metazoa > Chordata > Mammalia > Chiroptera > Phyllostomidae > Tonatia > Tonatia bakeri. The sequence continues at coordinate 10,152 of PVIA01018434.1, read as the reverse complement.
AGGTCATATGGTATTTGACTTTCACCACCTGGCTTATTTCACTTAACATAATGCTTTCCAGTTCCATTCATGTTGTTGCAAAGGGTAGGGGCTCTTTCTTTCTTTCTGCTGTGTAGTATTCCATTGTGTAAATGTACCATAGTTTTTTGATCCAGTCAAATATGATTCCACTGCTGGGATTATACCCTAAGAATCACATTGGATTTCTTGAGTAAAGTTCTTTAGGGATCTACTTTGGGCTTGGAAATTTGGGAAATATTGAAGTTGAATATTTCAGCAAAATTTTATAGAGGCACCAAAAAGGTGCAATAAAATTAAGGAACTGAACATTTACTTTGAATATATCACTGTCCTTAGAGGATTTGTCATGAGGGAGCATAACACATAGAGTGAGAGTGTATGCAGAATGTGAATCAATGGATCATACAGTGTGTACTCTTCTTGTCTGGCTTATATCACTCACATAAAAATTTTGAGATTCACACATGTTGTAAATAACAGCAGTTTATTTTTATTGATGAAAAGTAATCTATTGCATGTATATGCCACAGATTGTTTATCCATATATATGTTTATGGTCATTTAGATTGTTTCTAATTGGGGGCTACTACCAATAAAATTTCTATAAACATTTAAGTACAAATTTTTGTATGAAAGCATGCTTTCATTTCTCTTAGGTAAATATGTAGGAGTGGAATAGATGGATCGTGTCATTTTATTTACACACACACACACACATTTAGCTTTTTAGGAACCTGACAAACTACTTTCCAAAGTGTGGAAGAGCTCAATTTCTTCCATATTCCTGCCAATGCCTGGTATGTTCAGTCTTTGTCATTTAATTTGCATTTCTTTAGAATGCTGAGAATCTTCTCGTGTACTTACCTGCTATCCTCATACCTATTGTGGTAAAATTTCCATTCAAATCTTTTGTCCATTGATATTGTTCTTTTTTCTTATTGAGTTGTAAGAACTCTATATATTGTGTATAGAAATATCTTTTCAGATATTTTATTTGCAAATATTTTCTCCTAGCTTGTGGTTTGTTTTTTCATTTCATTAACAATACCTTTTTCATTGTTATACAATTAGAGTTGTCCTCATTTTCTCTACACTACACTGCCCTACCCTACCCACTCCTAGGTCCCATATTCAATCCTCCTCTTCTGTTTTCTTTGCCCATGGGTCCTTTATTCATGTTCCTTGACATTTCCACTTTTCTGCCTTGTCATCTCCCTTCCATCTCCCCTCTGATTACTGTCAGTTTGCTCTTTATTTCCATGTCTCTAGTCATATTTTGCTTGCTTGTTTGTTTTGTTTATTAGGTTCCATGTACAGGTGTGTTCACATTAGTAATGCCCTTTTAAGAGAAGTTTAACTTTTTAAAAATTTTTATTGAATTTATTTATCTATTTATTTATTGTATTATTAATATTTTGCTGAACCTGGATTTTATTTTATTTATTATTATTTTTATTGTGGTTCAAGTACTGTTGTCTACATTTTTCCATCACCACTTTCCCCCTCCTCACTCATCCCCATATCCCACCCTCAATTCTACCCTCCTTTGATTTTGTTTATGGGTCCTTTATTTATATTTTTTGATGACTTTTCCCCTTCTTTCCCCCATCATCCCCCTCTTCCCTCCACCTGGTTAAATTTTGATGAAGCCCAATTCATCAATTTTTTCTTTTAACTTTTTTTGCTGTATCTCAGTTCTTAAAAAATTTCCCTTAGGTTTTCTTCTAAAATATTTATAGTTTTAGAATTAATGTATAAGCCTATGACACTTTTTTATTTAATTTTTGTATGTGATACAAGACATGCATAAAAGTTTATTTTAGTTTGCATATATTCATTGTTACAGCACCATTTGTTTAAAAATTATTCTTTCACATTGAAATGACCCTGTAATTTTTTTGAAAATAAACTCCCCATATATGTGCTTCTCAACTATTTGACTCTTTATTCTGTTTCATTGATCTATTCATCTATCTTTAAGACAATATCACACTGTTTTTATAAGTGTAGGCATATATATATTTTTTTTAATTGCTGTTCAGCTACAGTTTTCCTGAGTTTTGCTGATCTTCTTCCTTTCAGTAGGTGACTTCTCATTTAATTAATACTTTCCTTTGGTGTGTAAAACTTTTTAGTTTGATGTAGGCCCAATTAGGTTTTTTTTTTTCTTTTGATTCCCTTGTCTGAGGAGATGTATCAGAAAAAAATATTACTAAGAGAAATGTCAGAGATTTTACTACCTGTGTCTTCTTCTAAGTTTTATGGTTTCAGGTTGTATATTTAAGTCTTTAACATGTTTTGCATATTTTTGTATGTGGTGTAAGAAGGTGGTCTTGATTTACTTTTTTTCATGTATTGTCCAATTTTCCTAATACTATTTTTCAATAGATTCTCTTTACCCATTGTACACTCTCACCCCTTTTTCTAATATTAATTGGCCACATAGGCATTGACTTATTTCTAGTCTTTCTATACTATTCCATATATCTATGTGTTTGTTTTTGTTTTTGTTTTTGTTTTTTTATGTAACTACCATGTTGTTTTGATTACTAGGGCCTTGTTGTAGAATTTGATTTAGGTAGCATGATTTCTCCAACTTTGTTCTTCTTTCTCAAGATTGCTGTGGCTATTTGGGATCTTTTGTCATTCCACATAAATTTTTAGATTACTTGTTCTAGTCTGTGAAAAGTGCCATTTGTACTTTGATGGAGATTGCATTGAATCTATAGATTGCTTTGGGCAGTGTGGACACTTTAATGATGTTTATTCTTTCTTTTCATGAGCCCAGTGTCTCCTTCAGTTGCTTTCTTCAATGTCATATAATTCCCAAGTACAAGTCTTTCACCCCCTTGGTTAGATTTTTCCCAAGTTTTTTTTTTTTTTTCATGCAACTGTAAACAGAATTGTTTTGTTAGTTTCATTTTCTCACAGTTCATTGTTAGTGTGTAAAAATGGAATCTATTTATGAATATTTATTTTGTGTCCTGCTGCTTTGGTGAATTAATTTCCATCAGTTTTAGTCGTTTGTTGGTGGATTCTTTAAGGTTCTCTCTATATACTATCATGCCATCTACAAATAATGACACTTCTACTTCTTTCCAATTTGGATGTGTTTTATTTCTTTTTGTCTGATTCTGTGGCTAGAACTTCTAGTACTATACTGGAAAAAAAAAGAGTGGTAAAAGTAGACATCATTATCTTGTTCCTGATCTTAAGAAAGCACTTGAGCTTTACACTGTTCAGTATGACATTAGCAGTGGGTGGGTTGTACATGGCCTTTATTATATTGAGGTGTGTTCCTTGTATTCCCACTTTGCTGAACTTTGTCAAATGATTTTTATGCATCAATTAATATGATCGTATGAGATTTATCTTTCATTTTGCTTATGAGGTGTATCACATTAATTGATTTGCATATATGATACCAACCTTGCATCCCAGGAATAAATCTCACTGGAGGACCTTTTTCACCCAATGGCTGATCTTGTATATGATCTTTTCGTGTATTGATGAACTTGTGTTGCTAATATTGTGTTAAGAGTTTCTGCCTCGATGTGCATGAGAGTTAATGTCCTATAATTTTCTTTCTTTGTAGTGTCTTTATCCGGTTTTAAATCAGGCTAATGCTGGCCTTGTAAAATGAGCTTGAAAGTCTTCCCTTCTCTTGAAGGGTGTTAGATTTTCTTTGAATGTTTGATGACATTCACCTGTGAAGCCATCCACTCTAGGCCTTTTTCTTTTTTGTGAGTATTTTGATGTCTGCTTTGATTTTATTGGTTGTAATCAGTCTGTTCATAGTTTCTCTTTCTTCTTGATTCAGCAAGAATATTGTATGTTTTCAGGAATTTATCAATTTCTCCCCCATTGTCCACTTTGCTGGCATACAGTTGTTCATAATATCTTCCTATAATCCTTTTTATATCTGTAGTATATGTTGTTACTTCTCTTTTATTTCTGACTGTATTTATTCTGGTCCTCCCTTTTTGTTTCCTTGATGAACCTGGTTTAAAATTTATAAATCTTGTTTATCTTTTCAAAAATTAGCTCTTAGTTTTATTGACCTTTTGTATTGTTTCTTTGGTCTCTATTTCACTTATTTATGCTCTGATCTTTATTATTTCCTTTCCGCTACTCCCTGTGGGATTTTGTTGTTCTTTTTCTAATTCACTTATTTGTAAGTTTAGATTGCTTATATGGGACTTTTGTTGTTTCTGGGGGTAGGCCTGTATTGCTATGAGTTCCCTCCATAGAACTGATTTTGCTTATCCCCTGTATTTGTGGTCGTTGTGTTTTCATTATCATTTGTCTCAAGAAATCATCTGCTTTTCTCCCTTGATCTCATTGTTAACTCATTCATTGTTCAATAACATATTATTTAGCCCCCATGTACTTGTGTGTTATTCAGTTTGTTTCTTGTAATAGGTTTCTAGTTACATACTATTGTGGGTCAGAAAAGATCCTTATGTGATTTCAATCTTCTTAAATTTGCTCAGACTTGTCATGTGGCCTACTGTGATCTGTTCTAGAAAATGTTCCATGTGCACTTTAAAAGAGTGTGCATTCTGCTGCTCTGGGGTAAAATGCTTCAAAATATCAATTAAATCCATCTGAGCTAATATGTCATCTGTAGACTCTATTTCTTGGTTGATTTTCTGTTTGGAAGATCTATCCATTTATGTCAGTGGAGTTTTAAAGTCCTTACCATAATTGTATTACTGTCTGCCTCTCCTTTTATGTCCATCAATATTTGCTTTATGTATTTAGGTGCTCCTTTGTTGAATGCATAAGTGTTAACAAGGGTTTTATCATTTTGCTGCATTTTTATTATATAATATTCTTCTCTGCCCCTTAATAGAACCTTTGATTTAAAATCCACTTTGCTGATATAAGTATTGCTCTTCATGTGTTTTTAATTTTTTTTCATTATCACGGAATGCTTTTTCCATCCCTTTACTTTAGGTCTGTGTGCACCTTTCGATTTGAAGAGGATCTCTTTTAGAAAGCATATATATGGGTCTTGACTTATCCACTCACCTTTCCTATGATTTTGATTGCAGCATTTAATACATTTATATTTAATGTAATTATTGACAGGCATATATTGCCACTTTGTTATTCATATTTATGTCCCTCTTAGTTCTTATTTATTATTTTCTTAATTAACTAATTAATTAAAATTTATTGTTGTTCAATTACAGTTGTCCCCATTGTTCCTTCATTACTCTCCCCTGCACTTCTCACCCCACCCTCCCACATTCAATCCTCTCTCACCCTCATTGTCTTTCTCCATGGGTCCTTTATACATGCTCTTTGACTTGAACCTTCCCCTTATTCCCCCGTTATTCCTCCCCCACTCAGCCTCCCCTCTGGTCACTGTCAGTTTGTTCTTTATTTCCCTTTCTTTGGTTCTATTTTGCTTGCTTGTTTGCTTCATTGATCAGGCTCCACTTGTACGTGAGATCATGTGGTATTTGTCTTTCACCAAATGGCTTATCTCACTAGGCATTATACTCCCCAGTTACATCCACACTGTCACGAGGGGTAGGAGTTCCTTCTTCCTTTCTGCTGTGTAGCATTTTATTGTGTAAATGCACCATAGTTTTTTGATCTACTCATTTACTGATGGGCACTTAGGCTGTTTCCATCACTTGTTTATTGTAAAAAATGCTGCTAGGAATATTGGGGTGCATAGGTTCTTTTGAACTGGTGTTTCAGGGTTCTTTGGGTATAATCCTAGCAATGGAATTGCCAGGTCAAAAACCAGTTCCATTTTTAGTTTTCTGAGAAAATTTCATATGGTTTTCCACACTGGCTGCACCAGTCTCCACTACCACCAACAGTGTGCTAGGGTTCACTTTTCTCTACAACCTTGCCAGCACTTGTTGTTTGTAGATTTGTTTATGATGGCCATTCTGGCTGCTGTGAAGTGGTATCTCATTGTGGTTTTAATTTGCATCTCTCTGATGGCTAGTGATGCTGAGTATCTTTTCATAGGTCTATTGGCCTTCTGTATGTCCTGTTTGGAGAAGTGTCTGTTCAAGTCCTTTGCCCATTTTTTAAAAGATTTTATTTATTTATTTTTAGAGAGAGGGGAAGGGAGGGAGAAATGTCAGTGTGTGGTTGCCTCTCAGAAGGCCCCACTGGGCACTTGGCCTGCAACCCAGGCATATGCCCAGACTGGAAATTGAACCAGCCACCCTTTGGTTTGCAGCCTGTGCTCAATCCACTGAGCTACACCAACCAGGGCCTTTGCCCATTTCTTAATTGGGCTGTTTGTGTTCCTGGAGTGGATTTGCGTGAGTGCTCTATATATTGTGGAAATTGAACACTGGTCCGAGATATCATTGGCAAATACATTTCCTCATACGGTTGATTCCCTTTTCATTTTTCTGATGTGTTCCTTAGCCATGCAGAAACTTCTTAATTTGAGGTAGCCCCATTTGTTCATTCTTTCCTTTATACCCCTTGCTCTAGGAGATATATCTGTGAAAATATTGCTGTGTGGAATATCTGAGATTTTCCTGCCTATGTTCTCACAAGGACTTTTATGGCATCATGAATTATATTTAAGTCTTTTATCCATCCTGAGTTTATTTTGCTGTGTGGTGTAAGTTGGTGGTTGAGTTTGTTTGTTTGTTTGTTTGTCTGTTTGTTTTTTTCACACATAGCTCTCCACATCTCCCAGCACCATTTGTTGAAGAGGCTATTTTTACTCCATTTTATGTTTCTGCTCCCTTGGTCAAGTATTCATTAGCCATAGAGACATGGATCTATTTCTGGCCCTCTATTCTGTTCCATTGATCTATGTGTCTGTTCTTATGCCAGTAAAAGACTGTTTTGATTACAGTGGCCTTGTAACGTATTTGATATCAGTTATTGAGATCCCTCCTACTTTGTTTTACTTTCTCAAAATTACTGTGGCTATTCGGGGTCCTTTATGGTTCCATATAAATTTTTGAGATGTTTATTCTGCATCTGTGAAATATGTCATGGGTACTTTAATACACATTGCATTGAATCTGTAAATTGCTTTGGGAAGTATGTACATCTTGATGATGTTAATTATTCCAATCCAGGAACATAGTATATGCTTCCATTTATTTGTGTCTTCCTTAATTTCTTTCCTCAGTGTTGTGTAGTTTTCTGAGTACAAGTCTTTCACCTCCTTGGTAAGATTTATTCCTGAGTACTTTATTTTTCTTGTTGCTATAGCAAATGGGATTTTTTCCCCTAATTCTGTTTCTGATATTTCACTGTTGTTGTACAAAATTGCCTTTGATTACTAAATATAGACTTTGTATCCCACAGCTTTGACTAATTCACTTATTAGGTCAATTAGTTTTTTGGTTGCATCTATAGAGTTTTCTATGGACATTATCATGCCATATGAAAATAATGACAGTTTTGCTTCCTCTTGTCCAATTTGGATGCCTTTTATCTCTTTTTCTTGTCTGATCACTATGCTAAACTTCCAACGCTATGTTGAATAGAAGTGGGGAAAGCAGACACCCTTTTCTTGTTCATGATCTTAGTGTGAAAGCTTTTAGCTTTTGCCCATTGAGCAAGGTGTTGGTGGTAGGTTTCTCATATATGGCCTTTATTATGTTGAGGCATACTTCCTCGACTCCCACTTTGCTGAGTGCTTTTATCATAAATGGGTGCTGTACCTTATCAGATGGTTTTTCTGCATCTATTGATAGGATCATGTGATTTTTGTCTTTGCTTTTGTTTATGTGATGTATTATATTTATTGATTTGCAAATATTGTACCATCTTTGCATCCCTGGGATGAATCCCTCTTGATCATGGTGAATGATCTTTTTCATTCACTGTTGGAAGTGGTGTGCAATATTTTGATATTGACCTATAGTTTTCTTTCTTTGTTGTGCCTTTATCTGGTTTTGGGATCAAGATGACACTGTCCTCATAAACATTTGGAAGTCTTCCCACTTCCTGGATTTTTTTTTTAACAATCTGAGAGGGACAAGGGTTGGCTCTCCCTTAAATGTTATGTAAAATTCTCCTGTGAAACTGTCTGGTTCAGGGCTTTTTTGTGCTAGGAGTTTTTTGATTACTGCTTCAATTTTACTAGCTGATATCAATCTGTTCAGGCTTTCTACTTCTTCTTGTTTCAGTTTTTGAAGACTTTATTTTCCTAGAAATCTGTCCATTTCACTCACGTTTTCAGATTTCTCGGCATATAGTTGTCTGTAATAAATTCTTACCATCCTTTGTATTTTTGTGTTATCAGTTTTAATTTCTCCTCTTTTGTTTCAGATTTTATTTGTTTGAGTCATTCTCTTCTTTTCTTGATGTGTCTGCTTAAAGGCTTGTCCATTTTTTTAATCTTTTCAGAGAACCTGCTCCTGATTTATGGATCCTTTGGGTTTCCTTTTAGTCTCTGTGTCACTTAATTCTCCCTGATCTTGGTTATTTACTTCCTTGTACTCACTCAGGACTTCATTTGTTGTTGTTCTTCCCATTCTTGTAGAGGTAGGGTTAGGTCGCTTATTTCTTTTTTAAGGTAGGACTGTCTTGTTCTGAATTTTCCTCTCAGGACTGTTTCCTGTGTCCCATAGGTTTTGGACTGCTGTGTGTTCCTTTCCACTTGTTTCTAGAAACTTTTCGATTTTTTTCCTTGTTCCCATTATTAACCCATTCATTGTTTAATAGCATGCTATTCAGTCTCCATAAATTTGACGTTTTGTTTTTTTGTTTTCTTTTGGTTGGTTTCTGACTTTAGGCCCTTGTGTCCAAGAAAATGCTTGGCATAATTTCAATTTTCTTGAATTTGTTCAAGCTTGTGGTATACCCTATCATGTGGTCTATCTTTGAAAATATCCAATGTGCCCTTAAAAAGAATGTGTATTTTGTTCCTTTGGAAAGATTTGCTGTCTATATCTTTCTTGAAGTCCTCCAAGATTTTCCTTATATATTTGGGTGCTCCTATGTTGGGTGCATATATGTTTATAATGTGCATGTCTTCTTAATGGATTCTCCCTTCAGTATTACGAAGTGTCCTTTTGTGTCTTTTTTTTATGACCTTTGTTTTGAAATCTATTTGGTCTGACAGGAGTATTGCTACACTAGTTTCTTTTCCCTGACCATTTGCCTGGAATATTTTCTTCCAACCCTTCACTTTCAGTCTGTGTAGGTCTTTTATTTATTTATTTTTGCCTGAGGTTGTTCTCTTGTAGGCAGTATATGTGTGGGTCTTGCTTTCTTATCCATTCAGCTACTCTATGTCTTTTGATTGGAGCATTTAATCTATCCACATTTGAGGTTATTATTGATAGGCACTTATTGCCATTTTCCCCCTTTGTAGCCATGTTCCTCTCTCTGTCACTCTACACATTCATCTTTTTAAAGCAGTCCCTTTGTGTATCTTGCAGTGCTGGCTTGGGGGAGGTATATTACTTTAGCCTTCTTTTTTTCTGGGAAACCCTTCATTTCATCTTCCATTTTAATTGAGAGCCCTGCTTGGTAGAGTAGTCTTTGTTGCTGGCCTTTGCTTTTCCTTACTAGGAATGTTTCTTACCATTCTCTTCTGGCTTGTAGTGTTTCCATCGAGAAGTCAGCTGCTAGTCTTATTGGAGCTCCTTTGTACATTACTTCCAATTTCTCCCGTGGCGCCTTTAGGATTTTCTCTTTGTCTTTCAATTTTGCCATTTTAATTATGGTGTGTCTTGGAGCGAGCCTCTTTGGGTTCCTCTTGATTGAGACTCTCTGTGCTTCCTGGTATTGTGTGACTTTTTCTCTCAGCACACTAAGGAAGTCTTCCATCATTACTTCTTCAAACAGGCTTTCTATCCCTTGCTCCTCTTCTCCTCCTGGTATCCCTGTAATACAGATATTATTGTTTCATGTTGTTCTTCAGATCCCTGAACCCCTCTTGGTTCTTCTTGAGTCTTTTTTTTTTTCCTTTTCTTGCTCTTTCTAGGAATTTTTTTTCTGTCTTGTAGCTCGTTGATTTGACCCTCTGCTTTACCTAGCCTGCTTTTGATTCCTTCTACTGTGTTCTTCAATTCAGAAATTGTATTCTTCATTTCTTCCTGGCTCTTGTTGATAGTTCCTATTTCCTTTTTCATGCTGATGTAGTTTGCAGTAAGTTCTTTGTGGCTTCCCTGTTTT
>PVIA01018433.1:0-12829 GCA_004024845.1 Tonatia bakeri | reverse complement strand
ACATTCTAGCAATAAAATAGCTTATCTATAACTTTGTCTTGTTAGTTATAAAAAATACCCAGAAGAACATAATATAAAAGACTACTGCAAGTAAACCATTTGGGTGGTAGCATTACTAAAATAGCTTTCTGTGTATTACAGTTCTTTCCTGTGATGCTTTCCACATTGTGCCCTTTATTCTGAAGTAATTTGAAAAGTATAGAAAACTTGCAAGAGTAATACAACACACTTATTTTTTCAGAGTTATTTGAGAGTAAATTGCCTACATTACCCATGAACTCTTCAGTATGAATTCCCTCAAACAAGGGCGTTATCCAACATAACCACCAACTCAGGAAATCACCATCGTCTATCTTCTCCCCAGGTCCTAATCAGGATTTGCCATTCTCCCACTAGTGTCCTTCATTTAGTAAAGGATCCAGTTTAGCATCAGGATGTGACTTTTCAACTTCCATGACTTTGGCACTTTTCAAAATGACAGACCCATTATTTGTAAATGTCCCTCAGGTTGCCTCATGATTAGGTTCAGGTTGTGAGGTCACGCATTCCTGGTGGCCAGATCACCCAGGTGAGTCTGTGTTCTCTTCACTCAGTCAGGTGGGACATGATTTGGATCTGCCCCATTACTGGTGACCATTATGGTGGTGTCTACCAATTCTGCCCTGTAAAATTATCTTTTTCTCTTTGCAACTAATAAATACTACTTTGAGACTATGTAAATAAACCAATCCTCAATGAACTAGTTTTCATTGCTCTTTCTTGGCCAAATTACTCATTACTCTAATGGTTGCCTGAATAGCAATTTTACAATTCCATCATTCCTTATGCATTATTAGCATTGTTAAAGGAAATATTTCCTTTCCTCTGCATTTTATTTATACATTCATTTACTTATGTTTTATGAATTCACAAATTCTTATTTTTATTCAAAGAGGTAAAATTTGTTATTAGTGTTTTGATCTCAAGATACTTGGGATTTGTCTAGGAAATGAGCATTCAACATGGTATTTTCTTAATTTGGGGCCCCAAAATATTGTCCTGGTTCAGTTTATGCTTCCCTCCCCCAGACTGGAATCAGCAATTTTTACTAAAAATCCTGGTTCCTTTCAGTGGATAACATTATGCGGAAACCAAGATCTGGGCATTAGAGGAGCTCATTGGTACCGAGGTGGTGTTGTTCCCAGGGCATCTCATGGGCAGAGCTGGGAAATCTGTGTATGTTTACAGTGTGTGTATATATTTAAACATATGCATCCATGTTTATGTCATTTACTTTTATATCTATCTACCTACCTACCTATTTATGAAAAATATAAGTTCATATACATAAAATTTGGTTTCAACCCAACACCACAGAGTTCATTCTATTATCTCCCTTCCCCTATTTGAAACTTCTTCCCATTATCCTCAATATGTTTACTTATTGGAGCAGTATGCTGTGTCTATAACTTCTCTTCCATGACTGCCATAGCCACGCTGTGCAGACCCCACCTCCTCTTGCTTGTGTTCTGATGCCCAGTGTAGGATTCCACTGTTCCCTCCCTTTTGCAAATGCCCTTCTCACCCCCTTGGGCTCCAACACACACAGTAGTCACTACGACCATCTTTCTTGTGTTTGTAATAAATTATTCTCTCCCTAGATAATACATAGTCAATGCAAAAAAGGGAAAAATTGTGAAATAGAAAAGTAGAAAAAGCTGCCATAGTTAACCCCCCTCAGCCTCAGTTTCATTATCTCTACAGTGGCGACAGTAACACGAACCTTGTAAGTTGCACTAGAACGAGAACAGTTGTTTTTTCCACTTCATTCATTGTCAAATCTTCAGGGATCACTTGTTGGCATAATAATAACTCAGGAAATGTTTTTAGAACTAAGGAACTGGGAAATTACTTGAAATAATCCATGAAAAATACCTAATTTAACACTAACAAACATGCTAAGAATTGTTGCCATTCATTTTACAGTTTTACAACACCCTTTTGGAACTGGCTGGCTTGGAAATGATAGAGTTGACACAGCACCCACTTTTGCACCATTCAAGTAGTTTACCATGTAAATGTATTACTTGCATTTATACAGAATGATTAATATTTAAAGAGGCAAAAGGGACGCTCATACAGAGTAGAATCCCATCCAATCCAGCTATGGCATTCAGAGTCTCTCCCGATACCCACAATGATAAAAGTAGTAGCTCCTTTCCTTGTCCCACCGCATCCCCTTATTATATTAAAAACTGGCTCTAATTCCACGTGAGGAGGTAGACCTTAAAAAGAACTTGAAACATTTGAAAACTCTGTAAAGATGGTGAGTGGCCAACTGTTTTGTGAGCAAGAGGCGAGGCCTGAGTCCCTGTCCCCTGTGTTCTGGGGGACAGAACAAAGTGAAGCTGAAGTCTCCATCAGAGGCAAGCAAGGGCTCAGGAAGTGAGGGCAGCCTGAAGCAATGCCAGCTCTGGGAATGCTGAAGTCTAATGAGAGAAACAGGGAGTAACACTAGGCAGTACTCACGTGGAGTACAGAGATATTCCAAGTAGAGCAAAGGAGGATGGGGAGAAAAGCAGAAAAGGGCTGCAGAGGAACTCTGGATTCATGCACTCTCATTGTTTTCAAACTCACCTAATGAGAAGGGCAGAAAGGCTTCCCTTTTCTTAAACTGTCCATTCTCCAGAAAATGCTCAGGATTGAATGTGTCAGGGGTGGTCCACTCTGCAGGGTCCCTGTGCAGTGCGGTCAGGTTGGTCACAAGCATGGTGCCCTAGAGAAGGCAGCAAAGACTCAGGACAGGCTTCACCTATGCAGCACGGCGGAAGTCCCCTGTTCCCAGGTCTGAACCTGACCATATCCTCACCCTTCCAATGCCACCATCTTCTGAGCCCAGCCATCCCTCTCCAACCCACCAAGGGCCCTAGTCTTTGCCATGGTACAGCTTGCAATGATGGACAGCCAATGCCTTTGGGAATTTATGAGGGAGGTGGGGCTCCTCTTGACTGAGTATGGATCTTCCCCGCAGGGACAAGGCAGTGTAGGACTTGAGAGAAGACATGCAGTGTAGGAACTTTGCCAGTCAGGGCAGTACCAAAACCAACCCAGCTGCTCACTAAAGTGGTGACCATGACAGTGCTAGTAAGGTAAAAGGTAAAAGGTATCCCCCATTCTCTTCCCTCCAATGTCTACTACACTGAACAGGAGGTTTGATAGTAGCACCAGGTCACCCAGTAAAAGGAGCCACTGTGCATGCAAGTATGTGGTAAGGAACCCAAGAGTCCTCCTTAAAGCCCTCCTTTCCCTCATTGCGTCTTCATGTAATTCTTCAGTGAGGCTGGTTGACTTTACTGCCAATTTCTCTTGATTCTGTCCCCTCCGTTCTGTGTCCACTGTTATAGTCCAGGCTACCACCTTGCTGTCTCTACTCCTGTAATAGCTGGCTAACTGTGCCCCTGTGCTCTCCCCTTTCATTCTGTTACACACTCTGAAAACAGACTGAACTTTGAACACAGGATTAATTCATGTCATACCGATCTACCCACCCACCTATACCTTGAACTTGAAAGAACCCTTCAGTAGCTTCCCATCACTCTGAGGTGACAGACCCATTGTCTGCCCCTGTCCGGGCCACTATCTCTCTGCCTGGGCCACTCTCTCTCTGCTTGAACTCCCATTACATTGGCCTCTTTCAGCTTCTCAAACAGCTCTGCTCCCACTCATTTCCGTACCTTTCTAAACATTGTTTACAGTATCTGAATGTCTGTCCTCCTTACTTTGTCACTGAGCTAACCCTTAAGTATTCTGCTGTCCTCAGCTCAAACATCACTTCCTTTGGAAACCTCCTCAGACCACTCCTGCTTCCACTCCCTGTTCCAGCCAGCCTTCATGTTTACAGAAACCTGCGAGTATTTTCAGGGGGGCAGTTGTCACAGTTTCTAAGTATGTACTTGTGTGGTTATTTTCCTCAGGGCCATTTTCCCAGATCTGAGCATTTTGGTGCTTAATGAACATTTGTTGATTTAATCAAGAATAACTGCTATTTTAAGTACTCTACACTCAGCTCTAGATTTAATGCTTTACATACATGGTCCCATTTTACAACCTATGAAGTAGGTTTCCATGCATTTTACAAATATCAAAAAACAAGATATGGGATGTTAAATAAGAGGCCCAGAGTCATGTAACAAATGGAGGTAGAGCTGTGATTTGAACTAGGCCTGTCTGATGTTAAAGCCATGGCTCCTGGCCTCCACTACGTAGTTAACTTAGGTCTCTAGATTCTCAGGATGGTTATTAGGGTTGGCATTAAAAATCAGCGGTAGGAGTGGATGGTTCCCTGGAGCTTAAATGAATTGCTCTGACAATGCCAGCAGTACCTGTGAATTAATTTGGACCTCAGCCTTTACCTACAACGTGGAATCAGTGAATGCAATAGGTACAGGCATAGCTGCTTTTCCTGGGTGTGCCAGGACAGTGACCAAAACGTGTACAATGAGTAAGCCCTCCTGGTTCTGCCTCTTAAGCTTGTCTCCAGGTAGGACACATGCAAAGGGACAGAGTCAACCAGTATGGACCCACAGAATCTGACCAAGGTGGTGAGAAAGCAAGGGAGCTGTAAATGTGCAGTGTGCAGAGAGGGCACCAGGGGGCACAAGAGAGCTGTCTACTGATACCAAAAACCTGGAGGGCAAAGATCAGAATTTCCTTCCTGAGGGCAAGGGAATGAACAGGGAGGGACTAAGAACAATCCCAAGATGACTCATTTAAGGTCAAAATAACACAACTCCTGTGTAAAGAACATGATGTAGTATTAAAGAGGTGAGCCTGGGTATCAGAAGAGATCTGGTTCCTGAACCCAAGTCTTATCACATTGTAGTTGAGAGACCTTACACAGGCTGAGTCACTATGACCCCTGATTTCCCAATTTATATAATAAAAATAACAGACTTAAACAGAGAACTGATGAAGCATTCTGAAAGAGCCAATGGAATCCACAGGACATAATAGCTACTTTATAAGTGTTAGTTCCTCTCTCTCATTTTTGGGTACTGAATAGTGCACACACTTGGATTGGTTTCTCTTATGGGACAGACTCCCTCTACCCCCACCTCACAAGGGGCTGCAAGTAAAAGCTGAAACAGCACCTGTGGCAATATTATGTTAGATGTTGGCCAGGTGGTCTCAGTTGACCCTTAATGTTTTCTATTCTATAGCTGCAGAATTCTGAGGCAGAATTTTCCATAGAAAGTATGGCAGGTCCCTAGTCCTGAAAGATGCTCTACCAAGGCTAAGAAGAAAATTCCATGGCCAAGTCTGACTAAAAATGGTTGCAGCTATATCTCCACAAAGATTCACAATACACATTTTATAGTAAGAATACAGAAATCCCACAGCCAAGAAAACCCCATCTTTGCTTACACATATTTGACCTAGCTATCTCCCTCCCCCTCCATAATAACTGTTAATATCTAGTTGAACTAATGTTCTAAAGGCCACACATGAAGAAAAAAATTAGTATGGAATCAGCAATAATATATGTCACTCCCCATTTAAGTGATTCTCTAGGACAAGGATCCATATCAGTTTTCTATTTCAGATTCCTGTCATTTAAAAAGATGAACTTAAAGATCTCAGGCTGGAGTCCTTAATTACCTTAGGTATGTAGTATCCAGCCAAGGTGGTATCAACTGTCACTTCCCGGGGCACATTGAAGGGGAGGATATTTCCCATTCTCTGCACCTCATGGACCACAGCATTGGTGTAGGGCATGAACTCCCGAGAAGCCATGCTGGGCTGCTGCGACTGGCCAAGCACTCTGTCGATCTCAGCTTGTACTTTTTCTTGAAAAGAAGGAAAAGTCCTATTATTCTATAAGTTTCCTTGAGCCTGGTTAAGCTCAGGAATGGAGTAACTAGGATCAAAGTGCAGACCACAGCAGTGGGCTCTACCGACTCTTGGTTCTCAAGGTGGTAGAAGGAGAGTGGAAAGCAGGCCGTGGGATGGAACAATTCTGGGTGAACATTTTTATTCTACCAAATTACTGCTCCAACTCACTTAAACTCTTTGAGCCTCAGTTTCCCCTTCATATTAAGTGAGACTAAATCTACCTCCACCTTAGAGATATTTTGAGATTTATGTTATCTGATTGAAGTGAGCACCCAAATAATATAAAAACTACTAATTGTCCCCCAATGTGTTTTTCTTTCTCTCTCTACAATAGAAGTTTTAGCTGGATGCTTGGTTATCAGGCCAAAGACTCCATCCCCCAGATTCCCCTTTTGACTCAGAGTGATCATGTGACTAAGTTCTGACTAATGGACTGTGTGTAGGAGGCATGTTTAATACTTAGCAGGTGCCCCTCCACTTTGTCCCTTCTCCACGGTGGAAAAGCAGTCTTCATGGGGAGCAACATCTGCCAGTGCAGCGAGGGCATCATCTTAGACACAACACAACAACAACACACTGGAGAGGTGGAGCCCAATGGGCTCTGCAGACTGTGGTTCAAATTTCATACCTGAGAGCAATGAACTCCTATTTTATAATACTTTTACTGTTCATTTAACAACATTTTAATGCTCGCAAAATATACATAACATAAAATTTATCACTTTAACTTTTCTAAGTGTTCAGTCCAATAATGTTAAATATAGTCACATTGTTATGCAACCAATCTTTAGAACGTTTTTAAATGTAGAACTGAAACTATGTCCATGAAACATCTCCCCCCTCCCCCCAGGTCCCCAGCCTCCAGCATGTATCATTCTACTTTCTGTTTCTATGAATGTGAATACTCTTGATGCCTCACACAGTGGAATCACACAGTATTTGTCGTTGTGTGACTGGATTATTTAACTTGGCATGATGTGCTTGAAGTTTATCCATGTTTCAGCATGAGTCAAATTCCCTTCCTGTTTAAGGCTGAGTGATATTCCATTCTGGTCCAATTTTGTTTATCCCATCTTGCATCTCTGGACACAGTTGCCACCTCCTGGAGACTGTGACTGATGCTGCTATGAACATGGGTGTGAACTACTGTCATCTTCAGCCATTATTACTTTGGAGCCTCTATTACAGAGACCAAGTCTGTATTCTAACTAAGCAGCTTTTAAACTTGTAAAAAAATGTGATTCACAGTTGCAAAGGCATTTTGCATTGTGACTCAGGAGATATATATAGCTTAAACAAACTTTTGTGTAGTATATGAGAAGCTCTCTAATCTTTTCTATTCTATTTTCATTTTAGGAAAAATTGTTTTTGATCCACTAAATTCATGTTATATCCCTTTAGTAAACTGTTACCCACAGTTTAAACAACTGTACAATAACAAATCCAATCTCTTCTGGGACCTGCAAAGAGAAAAGTGTTTCTAACAGTCACTGTTCTTGAATGAACTGCAGTTTGTGAGGAAGATGTGTAAGTGATGTGCAATAAACACAGCAATGGAGGTGTGTTCAGTCATTTCTAGAGAGAGTGCTAGGCATTCTTTATGGTACTGGAAAAACATGGAATGAGAGGTAGTGTTTAGCAGATTCTTCAAGCAGAGCTAGCAGTTTACCAGTCAGAAAATCAAGGAAACATTCTTGTAGAGGGAAGAGCTGGTGTGATGACCCTGAGGCATAAACAATGACAATGCAAAGAAAATGACATGTGATTTAATAAAGCTACATGCAGCATGGGTGGTGGTGAGGTTGGACAGGAAGTAAGAGGCACATCAGAGGCCATGATATCTCAAACTAGTAAGTATGAACATTATCCAAGGGCAATGGAAGACATAAGTTCAAAGGAGGGAAGGCTAAGACCAGGTTTCTTTTCCTTCTCTCCCTTCCTCCCTCCCTCTCTCCCACCTTCCCTCCTTCCTTCCATTTTTTCTTTCTTGTATTGTCTGACATCTAACCTCCCCTAGAGCAAAATTTCACGTGGGAATGTAACCCTCTCCTGGAATTCACCACAATGTCAATTAACTTCACTGATTGCCCTGCTAAACTTTGTGTTTCCTGAGGGCAGGGACTCTGTGTTATGTTTGTATTGGTGGGATCCATCACAATCACGACTGAAAAATTGCCGAATGAATCCATTCTCAAGTCCACATGGCCTCATGACCATCCTATCGTCCTTTCCAGTCTACCATGCTATCTTCTGCTCCCCCCTTTAGGGCGGCATGCTAGAGGAGACACCACTGTGTGTTGGGTCAGGACACCCACTGGCATGCTCACCTTGGATTTCTGGGTAGAAAGCCATGTAAAGCAGAGCCCAGCGCAGCGTTGTTGAGGTTGTCTCAGTGCCAGCAAAGAAGAGATCCAGGGTGGTGAAGATGAGGTTTTCCTCATGGAAACTGGAAGTAGCATTGCCCATATGCTGGAAAGCACCATGCTTATTAGTGGATTTAGAGGGTTCTTGGTTACCATGATACAGAGGGACTTCATCCTAGGGAGAGCATGTGGGAGGAGGGAGCCCTAGGAGGAAGGGCTTTCCCCTTTGGTCTCCTCAGAAGTCAGAGTCTCATTACAGCAACATTGTTAGCGCAGTCCTCCTCAAGTGTTGGAAGCATTTTTTAGTTTGGGTGAATGGAAATCAAAGCTAGTTTTTAATGACTATAGTTTGGGAGAAGCAATTGGTACAGTGGAAAGAGAAGCTATTAGTCCAGTGGGGAGATGGACTTCAGTTCCGACATTAACCACAGTGCTCACTATTTCTGTGACACAGGGCAAGTTACTTCACCTGCCTGTGCTTCAGTTTCCTGTTTTATAAAATAGAAATAACAAAACAAGCCTCTGAAGAGGACCTTATGATTCATATGAGAGGCAGTGGGTACACAGCAAATACTCAACAAATATTTATACTGATACTAGGAAGAATAATTTAATTCTTCTATGTACAAGTTTTGTATCTCTCAGTCAGTCTTTTTCTTGTAGGTGAAAAGTCTCTGAATCTACCCATCATTCCTTAGCAGAGCCCATTGTCATTACCACCTTCCTCTGAAAGCTGCAATTGGTCCACATTCCTCTTACTGTGAGTCCCATGCCTGCACACCATAGAGCAAGTGAAGTCTCCTCCTCTGAGCAGAAATCAATGTTTCTATTCATATCACGCCAATAAGGTGAAATAAGAAGGGGGATGGGGAAGAAACCCACCATTCTGCCAACTTCCACAGGAGGAACAAATAATGTGATTGTCAACAATTATGAAACTAATGCAATGAAGTATATTCACCAGAAAGAGGACTCTTTTAAACGCTACAAATCCAATTCAGGCCCTCCTGCCCCCAGCCACTTCTTTCCTATAATATTGGAAAGTGGGCAATCTGGGTCCCACTCAAGCCTTGAGGATAAACTCTGGCAACTGATTCAGCTTCCCTTGCATTCTGTCCTGGGGAAGGAGGGAGGGGTAGGTAATTTGGTACAGGTCCAAGCAATAATAAAATAAGCTTTGAAGCTCAAGTCTTATTTTTCCTTTTTCATATAGCACCTTCAGATATGGGTAGAGGGTAGAGACTAGAAGATGAAAAGGCAGTATTTGGGCATTCTCAAGGCCTCATGCCAAACATCACCAAACTTGTATCTTTACTTCTAATTGCCTCATCTGTCCTAAGTTAATGTTACTTTTTTTTTAGATTTTATTTATTTATTTTTAGAGAGAGGGGAAGGGTGGGAGAAAGAGAGGGAGAGAAACATCTATGTGTGATTGCCTTTCACATGCCTCCTATTGGGGACCCAGCTCACAACCCTGGCAAGTACCCTAACTGGGAATTGACCAGTGTCCCTTCAGTTCTCAGCCTGCACTCAATCCACTGAGCTACACCAGCCAGAACACGTTAATGCTACTCTCATACTCTAAGAAATCCTGCCTCTATTTTTACTCCCCTGCTGTAAGTTCAATCATGACTCACAAAGATGTCCATGTCTAATCTCTGGAACCAGCAGACGTCATGTGGAAAACAAGGATTGAAATCCCTTTTATGATAGATATGATTAAGTTAAGGGTCTTGATATGAGAAGATAATGTGGAGAATCCCAGTGGGCCCAATGCAATCACAGGAGGCAAGAGTGTTGTAAGGAGAAGGTGTAAGGATGGTAGCAGACAAGATGCTACACTGATGGCTTCCAAGATAAAGGAGAGGGCCACGAGCCAAGCAACACAGGCAACCTCTAGAAGCTGGAAGGGTCAAGGAAACGGCTTCTCCCCTAGAGCCTTCAAAGGAGCCAGCCTTGCCAACATCTTGACTTGAGCCCATTCCAACTGCTTTCAGACTTACGATCTCCAGAGCAGGAAGAGAATAAATTCGTGCGGTTGTGAACCACTAAGTTAAGTTGTGACAGCATCCATAGGAAACAGTACATCTCCATTTGTTCTTCAAAAACAAAGCCCAGGAAACAACTGTGGTCTTCTCACCTTTTCCATTTCCTTGAGGTACGCATCAATAAAATCTCTCGTCTCCTCAGGATTCCAATCTCTCTTGTGCTTTTCAATCACATGAGAAACAAACAATTTCAGCTTTTCCCATTTGCTGAAGAGTGCCTGGTGGGGTCCAGGAACGAAGTTCATTATCCGTGGAAAGACAGTATAGAGCTGATTGAGAAAAACAGAACAATGACAGAGACATCATGGTCCCAGTCTCCTACTTTTTAAGACAGCAGAAATGATCTTTTTCTAGTTCTTATTTGCCTACACTTGGACCTTGACTCTTCTCTCTCTCATCCCTCCTCTTATTCCTCCAGCAAAGCAATTCAGGGCTCCGTGCAAAACGTACTGTTTCAGAGCATTTCTCGCCACCCCAACTGCTCTGTCTCCTCCAACAAACCGCCGTCTCTTGTCTGGATGCTGTAACAGCCTCTGATAGTTTTTCTGATTCCATTCTTAACCCTATTCCCAGTCTATCCACAGAACTGCAGAGTGATCATTTAGCAGTTTATTCCAGTGATTTTCAACCAGTGTGCTGTAAGAATTTTTAAAACATGCAATACATGATTATTTAGTCAGAGGCATGAAACTCTGCTTCCTTAGATTGTAAAATTAAAAAAAAATGGTAACAACCAATACATAGTTGTCCAGTGTGAATGAATCAAAATTATACCTACTTTTGTCAGATCAGCAAAAAACGTATACTTTTAGCGCACTGCAGAATTTTAATAATTAGTTTACATGTGACATGAGATGAGAAATTTTGAAAATTGCTGGTTAAATAGGATCATTTCACTTTTTTTTGTCAGTTCTTCAATGACTCCCCAAGACACGCAGGTAAACTGCTACATTGTTCTCTAGGCATTGAGGCTCTACACGAGCAGGTCCCTGCACACACCTGTCACTCCCAGGCACCTTACCTTCTCCACTCTGTCCCATTGGTCTCTGTAAGAACATCAAGGATCTTTCTGTTTCTGCCTTTACATTTGCTATTCCCTCCAGCTGGAAGGCTCTTCCTCTGAAATCTCTGGAACCCCAGACTCTTCACTTCATTAAAGTGCTGCCCAAATGTCATCTACTTGGAGCAGCTTCCCCTGATGATCCAATAAGTAGCAGGACCCCTGTCACCCTCTTTCCATTCCCTTTCCTGTCTTATTTTTCTTCATGGCATTTAACACTATTTTGTGATATATATATATACTCATATATATATACTCATATAGATCACAAAATATGTACATACCTATGCATATGTATACATGTACATATATATGATTGTCCCCACTAAGGTAATCTTATTTCATTTTTAATGAAATAAAGTCGATTTTGAATGTATGTTTTCTAATAATATCTGGTAGGAAACAGCATAACAAAAGGAAAAATCACCCAGACTTGCAACATAACATAGGTTTGGCAAATAGCTCTGCTGATTTCTACCTATAACACTTTGGTAATAATAATAATGAGGAGGAGGAAGAGAATGTACGTTGTTGCTCCTTAGTTCAACTAGTTGCTGATGGGGCCCCAGGGCTATGCTGGTGACAAAATGACCTGAGGTCCATTAAGCACCTAACTCAGAGCCAGCGCACCACTATGTGGATTTGCTCACACATTCTCATATCTGCCTGCATACACCATGATGCTTCATTTCATCTTTAAAAGATTGCTGTGAAAATTAACTCAGATAAAATATGTGTAGTTGTCCATTAAAGAGCCTGGTCTATTTTGGGATTCTAAGAAATGGTTATTAACCCTAATCTGCTGTCCCTTCTTACCTCTTCTGAAATTTCATTTTCCTGGGGAAAGTCAGCTAGGTACCCTGAACTCGCATGACTTCCTTGGTTCTTTCTTAATAGAAAAGCAAAAATGGAATCACTGAGTTGGGAACTGCCACATCTGGAAGTGAGAACAAGGAATTCAAAAATAACTTTGACAATAATAATAAAAATAACAGCTCACATTCATTGTGGCCTTTCCATGTGCCAGGACTCACACTAACATCTTTACCCATTCTGGTGTGATGGATCCATAGAGCTCCAGGAAAAAAGATGCTTGTTAGGAATAAATAAAAATAAACCTGTTTCTAGTTACCAGAGAGGCTACCTCAAGACTTGGGGCTGATTATTACCTAGACATGCCTTCCAAACCCAGAACAGTGGCTGGGAGACCAAGAAGCTTCACAGAGTTTTTGACAGACTTCGAAAACCCCAGGACTAAAATGGAGTGCAAGGCCCACCAAGGAAGGGCCAAGGTTTGAACCCCAAATGCCTTTACCCTTTGGAATTAGGAGACTGATGGTACCCTGCAGATGGGCATGAAAACAGAGTAACAGCATTGGAAACCTGGCATCTTTTATGTTCGGGTTTATCCATGGAAGAGAAATGAATGGATGTATCCACACAAACAACTGCGCTAGAATGCTCATGGCAGCTTTACTTCTAACATT
>PVIA01018432.1:0-12965 GCA_004024845.1 Tonatia bakeri | reverse complement strand
TTTCTGTATCTGACAAGGCTTAAGTATAGACATCATGATAGAATGTCACTACAGGTTCCTCTCAAGGATGTTTTTATACAGAGTGGGGAGGGAGTACAGGAGAAGGAGTTTGAGTCATAAAGGATGAAAGCTTAATGTTTTGTCACATCGACTGCTAAATAACACTTAGCCTTTCTCCAGATCTCCAAAGCCTTTAAATCTTTATTTGAAAACCACAATGTCATTTACGCTTCACTGGGACTGACTTTTGTATGCCTGTGTGAAAACTAGCATGTTCTAGTACTTTGCAATATAATATATCCCTGACACTTGGTAAGTGTTCAAGAAATGTTGGTAAGTGAGTGAGAAAGAGCTATGATTTGTCTTAAGAATTGAACTTGTGCATTACAGGTATTGACAGTGGAGAGTACATCATATCATCAATTGTAATCTTCATCATTCCAGAGATTCATTTGGTCCCGTGTCAGAGAGGGCTCATGCCAATGGATACACCATTCTTTTTTTTTTTTTAAATGTATTGTTTTTTTTTAAGATTTTATTTTTATTATTTATTTTTAGAGAGGGAAGGGAGGGAGGGGGGAGAGAGAGAGAGAGAGAGAGAGAGAGAGAGAGAGAGAGAAACATCAGTGTGCGGTTGCTGGGAGACAAGGCCTGCAACCTAGGCATGTGCCCTGACTGGGAATCGAAACTGCGATGCCTGGTTCGCAGCCCGAGCTCAATCCACTGAGCTACACCAGCCAGGGCAGATACACCATTCTAATAACAAAAAAATGCAAAGTGAAAATTATGAAAAAGTAATTTATATCCATTTTTATTTGAGTTCCTCAGAGAGCATCAGAGGGGGAGGGTCCAATTTATCCTTTGAAACACTGTAATGATCCCTTTGCCTTTTCTCTCCCACTCTCTCATACCTCGTGGCTGCCCCCGTGTCTCTCTGAGTACCACCCCCAAGAATTACTTCCTTGCATTTCTTAAGCAGTTTTCTGTCTTGCCCCACATCCCTATTTTTTTAAAATGTAAATCTCTTTGGTCTCTTTTCCTTCAAGCAAGAATTTTGCTTTGCTAGAGAAGGGGGGAGGAGTGGGGAAATCTCAATGGACAAATACAGGGTTTTTCTTTGTAGGACAAGGGAGAGGTAAAGGCTATGGAGACCTTCATGAAAAAGTTTACTCTCTATTTTCTATGCTACTTGCTGGGAATGGGCATGAAGTGCGTTCTGGTCAAGGAGACATGGAGCTATATCTGTTAGATACTTAGGTCTGGATGTAAGGCCTGGAGTTGAGTGAGCATCTTGTGACCACGAAGGAACAAGTTCCCTGGGGATGGAGGAGAGGATGACAGGAGGGAGCACCTGGATGCTTGCTGGACGGCACCGCCCACTTTATCACCTACCTCTGGTTTCCTGTTATTATTATAACCTTCCTCATGACTTAAGCAGTGGAGCTGGGATTCTTATTTCTTGAGGTTGAAGGAACCTTAAGTGGTATACTTGTTAGTGCTGTGGTGAATATTAAATGAATTAGCCCATCTACAACACTTCACACACGGCTTGGCATTTAATAAAGAATCAGTAAATGCTAGCGCTAATAAAATTACAACTAAATCCATTATATCTGTCACCAGGAGTAGCCTAATGTATAACTCATGTTTTACTTGGTTCTCCAGAAGTTCTTACAAAACAGGAAAAGAAAGGACATGGAGGAGCACTGCTGTGTAGAGAAAAGTTGGCAGGGTTTTCTAGGTTGACAGTAATTTCCTTAGGTAGATTCCCTGAAGAGACATAACTGGGCACGTGCATTTTCAACTCCCTTCACATGTCACAAAATTGCTGTCCCAAAGGTTGACCAATTTTACATGAACAACAACCAACAATCGTGTTGAAAGCGCGCCTCTTTCACTCCCCTTGGTCAGTATTTGGAGTCATTCTTGAAAAATTTTTCTGATAGACAAAGTGTGGAATTCTTATTTTAATTTCATTTTTTTTTGGATGAGTGGTAACTTTTAAAATATGTATCTAGGTGTGAAAAATCTTCCTGGACTGGCCAAGGTTTAGGAGTGTTCACCTGTAGTTGGCATGGTCTGCTGGTTTGAAGTAATTAAAGAGCTTGGAATCACTTGTCTTTGTACCATCCTGGATCATCTAGGATTTCCTGGCTATGTTTCCTCAGAACTTCTTCAGTCCTCTTCCGGAATGGGAACAGAAGAAGGGTAGCCGATGCAATGGGCAGCATCTTATTACCAGGGCTGCCCTAAGGTGGGTAGGGGCCTTGTAGGATATTTTTTACAAACCCTTTATCTACATAAGCAATTTGAGTTACCCCAAATCAGCATGTCAGCACCATTCCGATGGACAAAACATGGTTTCCACAAAAGAAACACCACACTAGCCATCGTGAGCAATTCTTTTGTTGGGCCACCCTCCTAGAACTAGGGATTAGCCATTAGGTTCCCAGACAATTTACAAAGCAAAAGTCTTGGAAATCCAGGGGGCATCTGGTCAACCCCACACAGAGGAGTGGAAATAGAGAGGTGGAGAACATCTCGAAAGAGAAATGGAACATACGGTGTATTCCTGGTCCAGGTCTGGTGCACCCTGCCTGATAACATTGTTCGCCCAAGGCCCAGTAGTGTCTTTAGGAAACAGGGAGAACGCTTTCAATCATGTAGCCCCCGCTGCCTGGGCCTAAGGGGCACTTGTTATCACTAGACTAATGGCTAACTACAACTGTGCTCTTCTCGTGTACCTGGCCCTGGGCTGAAAGTTTTCCATTGAGCTAGATGTTACCATTATGTCATTTACAGATGCAGAAGAAGTGCTAACAGGCTGGCTTGCTCAGGCAACGTGACATAAAGGAGGTTCTCTAAGCAGCTCTGGTGCAGAGTAGAGGCCCCTCTGGGCTATTCCCCTCCCGGCCCGCGCTGCCCCCTGCAGGAGTTCCTCCTTCAACTTGCTCAGAAGATCTCACGTCTGGCTTTCTCCTTAGGCATCTGACTTGAGTCTGTATCTAGTGACCTGTATGCCAGCCCGTTTCTTTGACGACATTTCACATTACAGGCGTCTTCTTACATTCGGAAATACCTTTCTTCCAACAACACTTACTTTCAATTATGACTGTAGACTATTTTTCTTTGTGGCGGGCTGACTCTGAAAACAGTATGAAACAACAGGGTCACTCACCATTGGCCCCCAGGACGTCTCTCCCTGAATGCGGGCCGGTCCAGTGCTTTGGTTTTTGAGTAGTTGCCCCACCAGCTCTCAAAAATATTTGTTTCCCCACCTCATTATTTTCCAAGGGAAAGGTCAAACGAACATATCATTTCCCGAGAAGCACCTCTGAATTAAAATACTGCGTAATCAGCAATCGTGGGTTTTTTCTATGACTCCCAATATTATCACAAGCTATTCATTCACTCTTTTACCTGCTGAGATATGCAACAATGGCAGATAAATGGCAAATGTATAAATGTGAAGTCTGCAGTTATTTCTGAATGGCTCCATTTCCCTTTATATTTTAAAAATGAGGTTAAGGTGTGCTGATTGTCCTCCTTCACCCGCCTAGAAAACATATTTGAGAAATATGGACAGAAAGTGAAACTGGATGACATACTTGTATATAACAGGGCATACTGTTTTGGTGTATGGTTTGCAAATATGTTAAAGTAATTGGACCATTAGTCCACCATTGGCCCGATCAATTTGCATCATACAAGGACCAGTAAGAACTTTTTATTCTCTTATGAAAGGGGCCTCATTTTATTCACTCTATTGCTGAAGTCAGTTAAGAGAATGGAAAGGTTGGCATTCAGCCACAGAGCCTGCAATCTGAAAATTTTACATCTGTCAATGGGATTCCTTTTGGCATCATATCAGAACACAATGAATTTGATTTGGGAGATGTGGGACATCCTCTACACTGTTTTTCTTGTAACAGAAACATCTACTGTGTGACCCCATAGGCTGGTTTGAATTCTTGCCGCTTACGGTTTTACCTTCAATTGTCAGTTATATTTTCTCTGACTTTTGACACTTCCATTTTATGTGATTCTACGACAAGGAAATGGTGGCACCTAAGATTTAATTTAAAGCCTATTTACTGTAATAGGCAGACAGCATGAGGGCTACCAGTCTGATCCTCTGAGGGCTGAGAGGGCTGAATTTGGAGAAATACAAAGATTTTGCAGGGATGCCATAAGCCAGGAGACTTGGCCACCTTAGGGACAGGACAGCTGGGGGAAAGGCCATTGTGATGTTATTACAGTCCAGTCTTAGGTACTTTTAGATAGGGGAAGAAAAGGGCTTCTTTTTTCCCCTCCCGTACAAAACACAACACCAGGACCAGTGCACACTGAGTGCATCATTAAGTGATCTTAATCAAACAGGGAGCTCCTGTCTAGTCCATGTGGCCCACGATGGGACGGGCTTCCTCAGGGAGGTGAGCAGTGGCAGCCACTGCCCACCACAGCCCTGTATAGTAGGCGCACTGACCTGGCAGGAAACCTGAGGCTCAGAGAGGCTGTTTGGCCAGACTGCAGTCACATACCTAGAAAGTGTTGGTTTTTGAGCCCAGGTCTGTCTGGCCCTGAACCCTGTGGTTTCTGCGCTTTGCCAACTTGTTGTCTTACAATCTCAGTGAGGTCTGTGTCATGGCAGGGAGGGGGGTGTCCCCAGGCAGAGACAAGTTGGCAGAGGAGATTTGAACCTGGGTAGAAGTTTATGCTGAATGACCTTCCAAGGTTAGTTATTGTACGATCTTGTGACACTAGCAGTCTCTTTGGTGGGACAAGATGGAAAAGGAGGAGATGTATATTTTAATATCAGTTCAGGGGCTTTGCCCTTCCTTTTCAGTTCCTTTTCTGAGTTAATACCTCCTTCCTCGGGCCTCCCACACACCAGGGCTGCACCACCGTCAGCACTCACATACCAGACCTTATTTCATTTGTGCCCACGTCTACCTCTCCTGCAAGGCTCTCACAGACATTAAGAGTCACCTTGGGTATTGCTTCCTTCTCCCACAGCAAGCTCCCTACTCCCAGGATGCAGTCCAGTGCCTGATGCTTCAGCGTTCTTGGAATAAATGAGCAGATACGTTGATTTATTCAGTTAAAGTGCCTTTTATCATCAAGCTTGGGATGTTTAAACATTCAGAGAAAATACGGTTATGCCTTTCAGACCAATGACTTCAAACAGGGAGATGGCATCGTGGATATGGGAGTTGTGCAGAATGACCATTGACCATTTAATTATAAGTGATCCTAATGTAGAAAATGAGGCAAACAACTATAAAAATCAATATGTCTGCATCAGAACCAGGCTTTGTAAAAGTGCTATAAAAATTGAACGGTGAGTTTGGTTATAGGTAGAGTAGGAAAGAGAACAAGAAATATTTATATATTCCTATAGCTTGGGTCAAGTGATGTGGTAAAAAGTAGCAGAGGAAAACAGACATTAGTGGCTATTCTGTCTTATTTTTTTTGGATCCAGCCCTTGAGCTTTTATATCTAACCCCCTTTTCTAAGAATTTTCTATGTTTTTGACCAAATGATTTACATAGGGGTTGCCATAAACATGTAACTTGACTTGGCCCTCAGCCAGGCAGATTGGTGCAGGGATGGACTACTGGCCCAGGCTCGGCCAATGAATCCTTCTCATGGAACTTTTGAAATTGGGGCAAAGGAGATCGAGAGGGCTGTTAATTCAAGTTCCCAAATCCATAAGACAGAAGAGGTGGGACCACGCAGTGACCATATTTCCTGTTAGTATAAAAACCCAGTCTGCCGTGGCAGAGGCTAAAGGCAGCACAGAAGGAGAAGCAGGGATGGAAACCACAGTGGTTGTCCAGGCAGGTTCCAGTCTGTGGGTCTCATGGTTTTCAAAACTGTTACACGTCTGCTCTTCTCCACTGGGTTGATTAACCTCTTATTTCCTTTGCATAATGAAGTTGGAGTTTGCTCTCTGTTACTTACAACCAGAGGAATTCTAGTAAGGACACTTGTCCATCAAGGTGAGTGGAAGCAATGGGACTGTCAGAGACCCCCATGTGACTAAGCCCCAGTAAAGAAAGCCTGAAAACAAACAAACAAACAAACAAACTGAGATGTTCAAGTGACTCAGCCCAGAGCAGTTCCATCCAAGGGCATCTAAGGACGTTGCGAGTGGTTGCTGTGACTCGGGGCTCTTCCTCACAATCTTTCGGGAATCACAGAGGTTGTGGGAGGAGTCACATGGTGGGAAATAGAAATGTATTTGCTGGAAGGACACTTGGGAGTTTCTTTACCTTCTTTGCATCCCAACCTACGTAATCTCTCTAATCCCTGGGGTTCTTCTTGGTGCAATACAGACCCTAAAACGCCTCACTGCATTACTCACGTGTCCTGAGATGCCACCAGATACCAGGCCGTGCTCTGCACACATTTTCTTTGTGTAGAAGGGCCAGAGATCATTGTTTTTGTTAAGCTGGCTAAAGTAATAAGCAGAAAGCAGTAGCCTCTTTTATCACCAGTTTGCATTCAGGTAATGATTGTTAATGATAATATGTTTAGTACTACACTACACAAACTATTGATTAACTGTCAACAGTACGATCTAAATTAGCTTTTTTCCCCTTTGGATTAAGTTATATTCTTGTGTAATAGTTTTCCACAAGACAATAACTTGTGTAAGTAATTTTAAGAATACTCTTGTGTAAGTAATTTTACCAGGGTGGGGTAGTGTTACTAGACATTTTTACAAGGTTAAAGAAAATCTTGTAAAGTTTGTTATCTGATGGGTTGCAAACACCAGCATAGGCCCGGAGCAAAGCAGCCATTCCCCGTCTATAAACGTCTTTAGCCTCTTATGCCATAAAAAACCAAAGTAACTCTTCAGCACGATGAGAGAGGAGGCAGAATGATTATGTAGTATGAGGCCATGGAAGTCAGGAGAGGAAAGGATTTTAGGAAGATGATCTCAAAAATAACAAATGAAGCAGATTATAGAGACAGTTTGTACATTGGAGAGATATCCAGTCATTCATCAACACTTGGCCATTCTTTTTAATATCTGTGTTTCCCCTCTCTGTTTACATCCTTGGTGGCAGGTATCAAGGTCAAGGTCTCCACGAAATCTTTCTAAATGACTTCAATCAGCTCCTAACTGGCCTCCCAGGCCCCCCATGCCCCCACCTGTCCTCCACTCCTGAACTTTACCTTGGAAATGGATGCTACATGTATTGTGGTTCACGTCTCTCTTGCACCTTCGCCTTCCGTCTTCCCCATCTTTCACTGTCCTTTGCGCAAAGGACAGGCTTCTCCAGTGCTTTTCTCCTTACTGGACTGGGACCTCCTTTATATAAAGTGTATATCAATTACACCAGGGAAACTCCTGATATGTTAAAGGACAGAAACAAAGGGATTTAGAAAAATCTCCTTCTGGACAAAACCTATGTTTCAATACTATTGTCTGGTTTCAAATCAGCTACCATAATTCTTTCCTATCCTTATTTTCTTGCCTCTACCCTGGGCATGGCAGATGGACCATTTAGATTGATGACACAGATTGTGTTTACAGAAATGCAAAAGAGAAAAGCCCATTAATTGCTTAAAAATATTATACTGATGATTATCCTTATTTTATGGAAGAGGAATCTGAGGCTCATAGAAGTTCCTCCCCTCCCCCCCAAGCTGTGGAGTTAGTGATAAGCAGAACTGAAATCCCAGGAATAGGCCACTTTTAGGGGACCCTACAGAATACTGAAAGGCTCTGGTGAATGGAGAGAAAATTTGGAGTTCCCCAGAGAGAGGGAGTGATAACTGGACAAAGGGGCCAGAAGATTGATGGACACACAGTGCAGGTGAGGGAAAGGCAGTGACCCCTTGCCCTGTACATGCCCTGTTCCCATGGTTGATGGCCTCAGCAACAATTTCTACTTGCTGGCATGATTTCCTTCTGCATATCTCCTGGGTCTGTCCTCCCTGTCCCATAAATTCTGCAGAGAATTTCATGATGTGTGCAAATTTTTGGTGCTGAGTGAGCTTTTCCTTTTTTTCTTGGTGGGGAGAGGGAGTCTCATAAAAGGGGCCGAGTGTCACATCTGAATGTCCCCACCCCCTTGACTGAGGGGACACATGGAGACAGCCTCAGCAGTATAGGAAGTAGAGAAAGCCATGACTTTGGAGTGAGATCTCTGGAGTCATTGTTAGAAATCTTGAGGGGAGGACATAAACACATAGAGATTTGAGCTCATTTTGTCTGCTCTCCTCAGGGCAGGCGAGTCCGGGCTGATCTCTGCATTGAACTTGTCCTACCCACTGCACCATGTATTCGTGGAGGGTGGGGACCAGACCGCCTATTCCCTTCCATCCTAGAACTTCACACGGTTCCTGTTTCATAGCAACAATGAACTGATGGCTTGTTTGACAGAGACACTTGAGAAAACTGGTCCAGTGGGATCACAGGGGCAGAAGCCTGATGGATGGATGGAAGTTTGAGATGGAAGTGTAGAAATTGGAGACATCAGCCACCCATCCAAAAAAATGGGTAGGGGTAGCTAAAGTAGGCAGCATGGTTGCATAAATGTATTTTTATTATTTCATGATAAAGGATACATGGCTTAAGAATATTAGTAGGCAGAAGGGAAGGAAATAAGTCTTTTAGAATAACTTAATTTTTTTCTCTTCAATTACATATTCATTCCATTAAACAATTCATGCTAAACAGTCATCTAAACACCATTAACTCCTCACCTTGTCTGCATTGTCATTCCATCACTTGCCTTATTCAAATCTTTCAGGACTTTCCAGAACCTTCTGTTTACAGTTTCCAGCTGACAACGTGGCTGTCCTTGCCCAGTCTCCTGCTTGCTTCTCTGGCTCGATCTCCATCCACCCTAGGAGGCCATCACGCAGCTCTATTGTGCCACCTGCAGTTCCTGGAAGGCACCACACTCTTTTACATAAATTACCTGCCTTCCAGCATTCTCCCTGCCTGAACTTCCTATCCCACCTCCTTTCTGCTTGGATAAGTTCTCCTGTTAGCTCAGGAGATACCTCCTCAAAAAACAAACAAACAAACAAACAAACCAACAATAACAAACTTTTCTGGTGCCAGTCATCTTGCGGTTTTCAGAGAAAATCTTGCCTTCCTCTTTGTGAATAGAGAGATTTTCCGTTGAGTAAGCTGGGATGCTGAATGTTTGATGGCAGGGACCGTTGAGTTTTGTCTCTGTGTCACTGTTCCTTAGTCCCCACCAAATAGGACCACAGTGATTTCATATCTGCTGAATGAAGTGAGAGCAAATAACGTTTAGCCATTTCCAGCATGAATTATACTAAAATTCTACTGTCTGTTTCTACTGTACGGTTTTAAAACACAATTTATTTTTATTGTTTTATGCATGGCTTTTTGATTCCAACTTGCTTTGCCTCACATCACCCTGTGGTCCATTTCAGGCCTGTAGAGTTCTTGGAGGCAGTTATAGTAACAATGGATCACAATACCTTTCTCCTTTCTTCCACTGTAATTGCCACCTCACAGGACCACATCTTCCCCCAAGAATATGGTATTTGAGCAGGTTAGTCAGTCCCTGAGCAATAGCTGCTTCTAGTTTCAAGTGACAATATTCAGGGCAGCTATAAACATCTTTGCAGAGCACATTTTTTTCCCTTTAGAATTAATTCCCCTGGATAAAACATCCAAATTGTTATTTTTGGGGTCAAAGAGTGTTAACATTTTTGTGACTCCTGTCACCACCCACAAAATTGTTTTTTTTACAAAGATTGTGTCACTGTAGAGGGCCACCACCAAACTTGTTTTTCCTCTGTCTTCTTGATGGTGCCTGGCCATTTGAAAAAAAAAAGAATAAAGAAGTAGATTTGTTTTTATTATTTTGGTAGATATAAGCAGCATTCAGAATTATTTTAATACATATTTCTTTGTTACTCAGGAAGACAATTTCCTGTGTTTTCTATTGCATTTTTTGAGTCAATTATCTACAAAAGGAGAAATCATTTGAACGTGGAAGGAAAAGAGTAAATACTAATACTGAAAAAAGTTGAGGTAATTGATGGAGAGAAATTAAACAACATTACTGAAGGACAGGAGGTGAGTTTAGGCTTGCAAAGATGGAGGGACACATTTTCTCCTGAGAGAGACAAAAAAGAAAACAAAATGATAAGATGGAAGAAACACAACACTAGGAAATAATAACTAACATTAATTAGGTACTTAATGTATCACTGTAACTGTGCTAATTGCTTTCTATGACCTCTCTTTTAATCATCAGAACCACCCATTGTGCACATGGGGAAACTGAGGTTCAGTATGATTAGATGATTTGTTCATTGTTTCATAGCAAGTCAGTGCAGAGCCAGGTTTCAGATCTAATTCCAAAGTCTATACTCTTAGCTACTACCCTGCACCTCATAGCTGACTTGTGTTAGCGGAGATCAGTTTTTTTGTGGCCCTGCTTCAGTAAAAGAGAAGGGGGGATGATCTTCCAAGAGAGGCCACGTTGAGGACAGTGTCCCAGGGACACTGCCAACAATGGTGGGCTGCAAGCTGAACCTGGTGGGCATGATCCTGTGACACTTTTTGACAATAGCCTGGGCTTTGGGAACAAGGGAGATGAAAAGGCAGAGGGGGATGTTTGTGGGTTTGTACGTTGTTGGATAGCAGCTGGAACTGAAGAAAGGGCTTCTGCTGTCTGGATGCAGAAGATCAACAATACAGTGGCTGGTGAAGTTGCTCAGGCTGGGCAGGGACCCACACGTGCCATGGGAGTCAGCTATCTGCATTCTTCTGTCACCACCACCACTATTCTTGTTACTGTTGGCATTTAGCTAGATTATTAATAAAAGAAAGAGGAGCAAAGGGAATTAGATATTGAGCTTAATAAATTGGGGAGAATGAGCCTGTTTGCTTCACCAGGAAGCTACAGCTTCACACTCTTCCCTTCCCCAGTCCAGCCCCAGGTTACCCGGGTGGAGCAGTGGGGAAGCAGGCACATGCGCAATGGAAGCCAAAATGGCGCAGGGGGCGGTGCTGGACCACAGACGCCTGTCAGTCTAACTAGGGGGTGGGCCCATTGGGGAGCCTGTGAAAGCTTGGGAAGTTGATTGGTCACTTTGAAAAACTTTCTGGTCTTTTCCAAACCTGAGATATATAATCCCAGGGGAACAAAGAAGATCTCTTCCCCCTGCCCCCCCCCCACACCCCCCCCTCCTCCCCGCACTGGTTAACGCACTCATTTGGACATTCGTACTCTCTTGCTGGGAGCCAGCAACCAGGTGGGTCTAGCAGCTACCAGAGCCCGCAGCAGACTGCATGGGCTCCAGAAGAACTGAGCTTTATTTAATATGAAGCAGAAACTCTGGATATTGGGTTTGGTTTTGGCCTTGCTGGTGACAAGGTTGGACTTTTTCCATGGCAGGATGGACAGAACTGGGGCATTAGGAACCCAGGGGCAGCCTTCCACACAAATAAACCATCTTGCCACATACAATCTTCTGTGCATGTGTCCTTGGAATGCTTTCCCCGTGATCCCACGGAAGAGCCTGATTTCCACCCACAACATTTGAACTGCGACTACTGTGTTAGTTAGGGTTCAGCTGGGAAGTGAACCAATGGGATGGATGCAGATACATACATATGCATATATAAATAATACATTATGAGAATTGTATCGCACAGCTTTGGAGGCTGAGAAGTCCCAGAATCCATAAGCTGGAGATTCAGGAAAACCAGTGGTATAACTCAGTGCTGGTCTGAAGCCTGAGAACCAGGGAAGCCGATGGTGTAAATTCTGGTTGGAGAGGTCCCAACTCAAGCAGTGAGGCAGAAAAAAGGGGTAAAACCTTCTCCATTCTGTTCTATCCAGTTCCTCCAAAAACTGGACGGTGCCCACCCACTCTGGGGAGGCCACCCGCTTCACTGAGTCCACAGCTTCAGATGCTAATCTTATCTGGAAACACTCTCACAGACATGCCCAGTGCTGGCCCCAGTGCTGGGGGCTTTGCCTGGCTTATTTAGCCCTGCAGACAACCCTACTGGGCAGCGTGCAGTCCTGTGCCTGTGGATGCTCAGATGCCTTGCCACCCTTCCTCACTCTTCCCTGTACTATAGGGGTCGGACCCCTGCAAATTGCTCTTCCCAGGCAGTTTGGTTTGCTGGCTTCTGTTAAGCCAAGGAAGGATGTCACCAGCAGTGTCTATTTTGCCCTGATGGCTCAGCTCCTACTACCCAGCTCTTTCCACCATGACTCCAGGCTCACAGATAGGTCCCTGTGACTCCAGCTTCTGCCTCTGCATCAGGCGCCATTATTACTCTCATTTGGCGCATCAGACAGACCGAAGTTTCTTTCCCTAGATTGCTGGCTATTAAGTGGTGGTGCTAGAATGCAAACTGAGGCAGTCTGACTAGGAAACCGAGGCTTGGAGTGTCAAGAAACAAGTCCCAAGTCATACTGCTAAAAGGTGTTGGAGCCAGGATTTGAATGCAGGCTGCCTGAGAACAGGGGCAGCAGGTGGGGAAATGGAGGAGGGCCCCAGATGCAGAAGCCTTTGTCCTTGACTTTGTTGCCCTCTGAGCATGGAAGCTTGGATGCCAAAGCTGCCCAGGGAGGGAGGGAGAGAATGAGGAGGAGAAAAAGGAGGAGGGGAGGAGCCAGAGCCTCTGGGATGCCTTGTATCTGAATGACCAGACCCACACAGCCAGCATCAGAGGCTGGGCTTCTACACACAGTCCCCTTGTTGCCCCCCTTGGCCAGCTGGCCTTGATGAGCTCCAGGCATCAGCGCTTCTCCAAAGCCACTGCCCATCAGGGGCTGGTCTCTTGCCTTTTGCCTAAGCGTTTGATCAGAGGGTGCTGGGCACTAAAGGCACAGCGAGGAAGCTCTTCCTCTGGGCTGCCCTGGACTTCCCGGGATGGCTTCAAAGGTCGCAAAGCAATTTGCAGCTTTTGTGCGAAGGCCACAGGGTTTGGGGAGGGAGTG
>PVIA01018431.1:0-12841 GCA_004024845.1 Tonatia bakeri | reverse complement strand
CTTAAAGGAAGAAGAAAAAATAGCTAAATTACAGCTGGTGAGCTTTACTCATCAGGGTGACAAATTCTACCTTTACTTGCTTTAGATTTAAAAGGGAGGCATATGGCACAAATTGCCAAGACAATAATCCTTGCTTGAGGATAAAATTAGTTACATCAGTAAAATCAAAAGCCAGAGATATTCCATTTGTAAGATGTTCCTCATTATAATTCCTTAAGAGCATTTTTAGATAGAAAAACAATATTTCAGTATGATTTTTTGATATACTAATGCTTTATTCCTGAACAATTGCACAATTGCTGATGCTTTTAGTAATAAATGTAATTTGGAATCATTGTTATATATCAGGATTTGCAATTAACACTACAGGTATTAAAGTCTGTTAATTTCTCATAATGCATACAGGATGCTGTTAGATTCTGATTAAATATTTAACAATCTCCTATTTAATGAGTCCAGAGTCACTGATACCAAATCACAACCCGTTATTATCCATGCAAAAATAAAATGCAGTGACCTTCAGTTTGATACATGTAGAGTAAGACATTGCAAATTATTGATGATTTGTGAATTAGTGACAGAACATTTTAAATGCAAAAACTAGCACAGTTTACATTTGAATTTAATATTCTAGACTGTCACCTCTCTCCCACATGTATAGACACCAAAACATACCCTCCTCCCTTTCGGCACAATGGCTTTGGCCACAACTTCAGAGACCATAAACGTGAAACGGAAACTCCCTCAGCCCTTGTCTAGGCATCTATCTGCATCTTTCTGTTCCCTCTGCTTACTCTCTTCTGATGAAATGGTGGTGATGCGGTGATTTCTTTTCATCTCCATCTAATTTTTGCACATTCCCACTGCCTCCTAATTCTTCTGACTTTTTCAGGAAACTACCTTAATTGATGATCTCTTTTCTTCCCTTTATCTCCCACCCTTCACTTTCTACAAGATCTTCCAAGCAAGACTGACATTTCATCCATCTTCAAAGTCTCTTCCTCTTGACATTATTCACTCTCCAACCATTTCCCTCGCTCTCTGCTTTCCTTCACATGCAGATTTCTCAAAGAACATCAACAGTTGGCTCTCTGTATTTCCACATTTTCTATCCATTTTTATACCACATCTGCACATAGAGAGACTTTGATATCTGTACATTAAATTTCCCTTTTAACGTCACTGGATCTGTGAAAATCAGCCCAAATTCAACACATCCAAAAATAAATTAACAGTGAATTTAATACCTTTCTATTGTGTCAATCCCAGTTAATGTTAGAAAATCCATTTAATTTTGAAAGTCAGCACCAGGAATAATTATTAACAGTTTCTTCTCTTAGTTACTTCATATCCAGTTAATCACCAAGCTCAGGAATCAATATTAAATTCTGAGTTTTGTTTGCATCTTCCCATTTGTCTCCATCTCCATTCAACTTCCTGGCTTCCCAATCCCTACTTATTCACTTCCAACAGTTTCAGCTACCCACTTTCATTCACTGTCCTAAATATTTATATTTCCAGTAACTGTACCTGCTTCAGAATCTCTAGTTCAAGTACCTTACTTTCAGACCAGCAGCTTTGTTCCTTTCAGTTCACCTGCTCTAGTAGCCCTTCTTCAACAATATTTGTTGTTATTTGGAAATGTAGGCCTTTGTCCCTACTATGTTTCCACTGTGTTACAGTCTCCTTTATGTGCCAATTTCCCTCATTACTCAACTTAGCTTTTATAGCCCTTTGCTATTATCATTTTTTAAATATATCTTTAACTCATTGCTGTCTACCTCCTTGTTTAAGTACTCACCTAGCAAAACTTAAATCTTGGGTAAAACCAGTTCTCCAATTTCCCGTGCCTACCACTAAGCAATCATACTATGACTGAATAGAATACAACAATGCTAATGGGGATCATTCTAATTTATAACTATCAATCTCAAATGGACCCCCAGCACCTGCATAGAAATACTACTATATTTCTAAGTGAAGTCCTTCTCTCTTTGATAGACTATCAAATATCTTTCTTTAAATTCCCAATATCGCTTCCCCTCCTGTAGCCTAAGATGATGCCCTTTTTGTCATTGAAAAAGAGCCCTGGCTGGCGTGGCTCAGTGGATTGAGTGCTGGCCTGTAGTTGTCATACAAAACCACAGTAATTTTACCATATCATTTCAGAATTTATAAAATGTGCTACTTTAGGAAAGATAAAAAATCTGAGCCTGTTTACTCATAAATGCCTTAGATAACTCACTGATGTATTGAGAATATAAAAATGTAAATATTTACTTACACTGTGTTCCAGTATACAGGAACCTATGCTTGGACCATGGGAAGTACCACCCCATCCCAGCTCAGCAATGCAGAGGTCGCATTTGACTAAAATGTGTGGCAACAAGCATTGCAAAATTCTATGCATTGGAGGAAGGCTCAATAGATAAAAGAACTTTAGGGCTAAGGGAAAGTCAATGGGTGAAATTTTTTAAAGTAGGCTATAATATTCAAACATCGTCATCATAGAAATAGCTCTTAACTGTTCAGTTTGGTAATCAGCCTGTCTGAAAGGAAGAAATGTGGTCTTTAGAATCAGACACACATGAGCTTAGATCTTTGCTCTGCCACCTACTAGCTAAATGATTTTTATAAAATGCCTAATTACTCTGAACCTGTTTTCCAATTAGTAAAGTGGTAATGGTAATAACTATTTCCTATGCTATTCATAAATTAAAAATAGAACTGGTTTTTGACTCAGTGATCCCACTTCTGGGAACACATCCTAAGAAACCTGAAACACCAACTTGAAAGAATATGTGGTCTCCTATGTTCATAGCAGCATTATTTATAGTAGCCAAGTGCTAGAAACAGTGCAAATGTCCATCAGTAGATAGGTAGATTAAAAAGCTGTGGTATACTTACAGGGTGGAATACTATGCAGCCATAAAAGAAGGGAGTCTTACCTATTGGGATGGCATGAATAGAACTGGAGATTATGCTAAGTGAAGTAAGCTAGTCAGAAAAAGACAAATACCATATGATCTCACTTATATGTGGAATCTTATGAACGAAATAAACTGACAAATAAAATAGAAACAGAGACATGAATGCATGGAACCAACTGACAGCTGTCAGTGGGGAGAGGAAGGGGAAATGAATAAAAGAAGGTGACGGGATTAGCCAAAGAACACATATATGTAACCCATGGAAACAGACAACAGTGTGGTGATGGCCTGAGGGAAATGGGGGCTGGGAGAAGAGGGGCAACGAAAGGGAATGGTGACATCTGCAGTACTGGCAACAATAACAATAAATAAGAAAACCCTGAAGTAATTACAAAGGTAAAGTAATAAAAATAAATGTGATAAGTTGGTGCAACTCATAGGTACATATTATGATTTTTTTAAAGAATGGGGGAAACAAGCTTCTAGCTAAATCTGGGATGATTTTGGAAAAAGCAACACTATTCTGAGAAAGAAACAAGAACTGGTGTTGAGATTTTCTTGCTGGTCCTTTATTTCCTGGTGTGTAGAACAGTTTAGCTATCCACTGTAGGATTTGAACTTGGGATTTGAACTTTAGATTTTAGATCTAGTGGTTCAAAGGGAAAAAACATAGTTTTGGAAGTAGACTTTACTTTGTTATTAAAAAAAAGGATTTTTCCCTCTCAACATGTAAACTTTTTATTGAAAGATGTTTTTGCTATTGTTTATTTTTACTCTACTAAAAGTGACAATAATTATTCTGCAAATGATTTAAGCATATGGAATGCTTTATGCTGGGCAGAGGAACAGAATGCCGTAAAAACTGCAATGGCTACAACACAGTCAGGGCTCATTGGTGGTATTATTTCCCTTTCCTTATTATTCATTCTTTAGTGCTGAGTTACTACCAAATTACAAGGAAATGACATCACTTTGGGTTTGAAGGTGGATGGCAGCAGAGAATAACATCACTGAGAGGAATTTCATTGGGAAATCAAAGTGCTCTCCATGAATTAGCTCCTGCCTATATACAGAGCATGGAAAAGTCACCGTATGTTTATGAAAGAATGATTAGTTAGGAAATGTGCTGTGGTAATAAGAAAAAAGCATGAGGGGTGCGATTTGAGTTAATATCTACACATCATTTCATATAACCTCATCACAGAAGGGGGTCTAGTTAATTAGATTCCTTCAGTTAGATAGGAAATATAAAGAAAAAGACACTTAGGGTTTAATAAAATGTATATTTAAGCTATATGAAGAAATAATTTTCATTCTCTTATGACTATATATGTATATATGTGTAGATATATATACATATAAAAATTGAAACACTATTTTGATAGAAATATCGGCTACAAAACACAATTTTAATAGAGTCTGCACAATATAATTTCAAATCTTTGAATAATTTTGAATTTAAAGAGTCAACAATATCAGATTTGAAATGTGGACTCAAATTATTGTATTTGAATTTTGTTTTGTGGAAATTTATAAAATCTGTGTGGACATATTAATGTACAGGTACAGGCAATGGGTTTAGGTAATCAGCTGTTTTTCTTTGGCTCTGGCTGACTCATCCCATCTGCCACCTACTGAAGATGACAAAATAAACACCTTCTGTGAATATGCAAAATCATTCTCTCCATTATTCCCATGTGTAAACCTGTTACCAAAATATCATTCACAGGAAACGGGCTTACGACATCTCCTTCCAGACATGACATTCTAGAATCAAAATCAGACCTCCAAGGTGGGGAAGCAAAAAAAGTATTATGACTTATATTTAATTTAATTTTTATTTCAGCCTTTTAGATATCTATTATAAGTTCTCTTCATATAATTGCATAGCTGTGTGTGAGGAAAAGGTTTTCATTGGTAAGAATATTCAGAGTTTGCCTACTGTCGACCAGTGCTCTCCAACAGAGACATAATGCAAGCCAAATGTTATTTAAGATTCTAGTAAAGATATTTTAGAAAGATACATTTCATTGGAATAAAACTTTTCTTGACCCAATATAACCACAAGTATTAGCATTTCCATGTGTAATCAATGCAACAAAAGTTTAATGAGATATTTGCATTCCTTTTTCATACTATGTCTTCAAAACCCACTATACTTTTACCATTACAGTGCATCTCAATTTATTTTACCACATACCGAGTGCTCAGTTACCACCTGTGCCTAGAGGTCACCGTATTGAACAGAGCAGGTTTAGAGCTCTCTTGGGCAAAACTCACTCACTACACTGGCAAATAAGTGGAAAGGCCATGAATTAGGTGTTAACATTGGGACAATTTGATCTTACTTATATCTGTAGGTTACTGCTCACAAGGGGAACATTGAGCACCTGAAATCAATGTGTATATTGCAACCTTACCTTATAGTACATAAGTATATAGTTATATAAAACAGAGGGCCCCTGGTTTCAGTTCCAATACCTTATTGCATGATTCTGGTTCCTTTCTGAGGCAAGCAAGAAATATATTATTTGACGATAGGCATGTTTCTCTCAGATTCAAAAGTGCATCTATGGCAAAGTTGCATGAGACACCAGAAACAATGAAGGCCCTTCCTTGCAGGACAAGACGAAATGAAAAAGGCACCATTAGAGATGGCCGCAAGGTTTAAGCCCCTGGATGCTTAAATTCTTCTAAATAAACAAGGGAGGAAGGACCAAGGGAAAAATCTAAAAACCAGTTCTTATTTCTTTCCCAGAATATTTTTTTTCCCTGAAACCTTCTTAGACTTAGCTAAGGGCTCATTTCTTTGGCATTCTTTAAAAAATTTATATGTATGTATATCAGGTGTACTGTATTAGCACATTTAATATTCACAATAAGGACTTGAAATAATTATCACCATTACCATTTAACAAATGAGGAAATTGGTAATAGGTTCAGGGTAATTAAGCAATTTACAAAAATCACTTAGTATGTAGCAGAGCAAAGATCTGACCTCACACATATCTAATTGACACTAAGTCTACATTCCTGCTTCCTGTGAAGAACTGTTGAGAGTTATTCCTATGATGCTCCTGCTTAAGTAACCATGGTAGATGTGTTAGGATTAATTTGAAGATGGGCCCCAGAATTCCAGCCTCCAGTGTAAACACACACCTTCTCCTAGTTAGTCAAACCCTAATGTAGGTGCCACTGTGAAAGAATTTTGCAGATATAATTAAGGTCCCCAATCACCTGACTTTAAGATAAGGGGGACAATGGGGGGAGCTTTATCTAATTATATGAGCCTTTACATCTTTTTCTTGAAGTCAGAGAAATAAAAACTAAGAGATTCAAAGAATGAGGAGGATTGGATCTAGTGCTGCTGTCTTTCAAGATAGAACAGGCTACAGGGTAAGACATGCATATGACAAAGGGTAAGCAATGACACGGGAGCCACGGTTCTGCATCTGCGAGGTCCTGGATTCTGCCACAACCCAAACGGACTTAGAGGAGGACCCCGAGCTCCAAATGAGAACACAGACCAGTCAGCACTTTGATTTCAGCCTCATGAGATCTAAAGAGAAAGCCCAGTCCTGCTATACCTATACTTCTATGTATAGAGCTGTGTTGTTTTTTTAAGCTGCTAAATTTATGGTAATTTATCACACAGCAATACAAAACATATAATGTTTAAACATTATGGCTTAACACGAGTCATGTACAAATGTGCAGCTAGTCATGACCCTGAACCTACGCACCCAATACATGTAACAATGTTTGAGAGAAGGGTTTGTTTGTATCACTCAGATCAGCAGTGACCTCTGCAGGGTTAAGCATTTCCTTCACATTACCTAGTTTGTTCTGTGTAGTTGTTTTTAATCCTTACCACATTAGTTATTGAGCATATAATCCAGATCTATGCTATTTTAAATTTCATAACAGCTTGTTGGAGGGCAAACTATCATAGTTTTAGATGCTAACTCATTAATATCTTCAAATGAATCAGTTTACTTTAATATACTTACTATTTCATAATTATCTTGCCTTCTTCTTCTATAACACATTGAAGTCATATAAGCTAAGCACATTGTTAAAGACTGGACACCAGGAGCAGGTGTAAAACCAAAGATACATGCTACAGGTGATGACCCTCAACACCTTATAGCGTGTTAGTGCCAAGCCTTTCTGTCAACAGTATTTGATGCAGACTAAATGAGAAGAAATTACCTTAGGACTCAATAGTTTACTGATTATCTTTGTGTCAGATTTTTAGTAAGGGGCCAGGAAGGATGTTGTCTTTTACACACATATATAAATTGTTTAGCATGTTTAATTCTTGTTCCTTTGGAAAGCACAGGTGAGTTTTTACTGAGATTTATGTTGTTCATTTTGTCATATCTGCTACTTTTCACTTCCTCTGCACATTGTTGAAACACCTCTATATGTAGCATCCACAAATGTTTGCAAAGGGTTTATAATTTTAGTTGGTTACAATTTGCATGGCCCTTGGAAGTATATTTGTTAGGAATGAAATATTTTGAAATGGAATTTAATATTTCCAATTTACTAAAACACTAATGAAAAATCCTGAGTAATTGTAAATTATACTTCTAAATTATACTTTATAAAAAATGCTAGAGGCTAAATCTTGGAATAGCACACGCAAAGCACTTTTAAAACTATAATATCTGTCTAAAAAGAGCAAAGGTTTCAAAAATATCTTTAATTTTTTTACTTTTATTTTTAATAAAAGACATTGGATTGTCAACAATGAATTTCAGTGATGCCTAAGATATTTCAAGATAACAAAGTATAAGCGGTCTTTCCAGGACAGAAATTAATAATTAGACAATACTATCGTTTCAATGACATCTTTCCAGTACAGAAATTAATAATTAGACAATACTATCATTTCAATGACATCTTTCCAGTACAGAATTAATAATTAAACAATGCTATCATTTCAATACCATGGAATGATGGTCTGGGAAATAATTTTAAAGAGTATCCATAATGGCTCGCTAAACTCTAGTTTATCAATATCAGTAACGTTATCATCAGAATTTCTATTACAGTCCTAATGACAATGCTTTTAAAAATCTCTTTTGATTTTTAACTATAAGTATGACTTCTAGTCACATTTTTATAGCCAATGGGCTTGAATATAATATTAATATTTTGGGGGGTCTCTAAACACTTTAGTACAAATGTGTGAGCATTTGGATATCATTATAAAGGACACTCACACAACCTTGTGCCACTAAATACTTTTGTTTGGAGTAAC
Organism: Tonatia bakeri; assembly: GCA_004024845.1. NCBI lineage: Eukaryota > Metazoa > Chordata > Mammalia > Chiroptera > Phyllostomidae > Tonatia > Tonatia bakeri. The sequence continues at coordinate 4,642 of PVIA01018431.1, read as the reverse complement.
CATTTTAACTGTGTGAATAGTAATTAACTACTGAGGTGAGATGTTTTGCTATTACCTTATAATTCTTTGATATTTTTTGTATTTTATGAGTACTGAAAGCGTAGAACACAGTACAGCTGAAAAAGAAGAAACTCACACTCTTCTTTACCTCCTCCAACTCTAATTCAAAAGTAAATTTAATATACAGAATGTGATGGATTGAAGATAGACATAATAAAACGCCTGTGTACTTTTATTTATTGGACTTAGGGATTATAGCACAACTGCCACTCATCAAAAGTAACCATTGACTGGTAATGGTGGCCATTGGATTTGGACATAAATTATGAACTAAGTTCCTTGGGGGCAAAACAAACAAAGGAAAAAGATTGTGCTGTTTGTGGAAGTGGTGCCAGGGACATCGCCTCATCTCTCTCATGTGTCACACACGGTCACGCTGCTACAGATAAACTGTGATGTGACCTCTAGGTAATAACCACTCTACCACAGAGGAAAACTGTGACAAGGCATTAAAATGTGAAAGGAATAGAAAATGTTTCAAATATCTACCCGTATGAGATTTAGAGAGTTAAACTGAATCCAATGACCTATTTCCTGTTGGGAAGCATCTAGATCAATTGACTGGGAGCACACAGCCAAATAAGAATGCTTGAAAATATACCTAGTAGTTTTCATAATTTCTCTCACAAACTCAGAAAAATATTAGTTTATATTTTGGAATGCTGACAAAAAAATCTTTTACCAATAGAGACTTTGTTCGCTGAGATTAATAAATTTAGGCTCTAATAAAATAAGAGACCAAGATTATACAAGGCTTTGGATATATATTTGACAAAGAAACTAAATTAGAACAGAATATAATACTTTGTCCTATTAGACTCTATGTAAAATAAAATTGTGCAAGTAAAGTGAATAGCATTCAAAAATAATTTTAAAATCTTGCTGAACCTATTTCTTTATAAGATTCTTGATGAAAAAGGAAGAATATCAAAGAGAAATTCTATTTTTAAGGTGTGTAATGCAGAAAAGGAAAGCATGGAGATGTTCTAAAATGTCAAGCATTGTTTTCATTATAAATAATATATTCTAGGAGGCTATAGGTAAAAAAGTAATTCTATTCTACACTATCCAATCTTCCTGGAAGAAATTCCAGCAGCAGCCTATAAAGGAAAACAGATGTGGCAAACCAATTCACAAATTGCAGGTTTGGGAAAGAATAACACTGATTAGAAAATGAAAGTTAATCAAGATTGGAAACATTTTACCTGTTTTCATTTAAATCTTCAATCCTTTTTCTTGCTGGTTTAAGAAGTAGAATACAGTGTAAAGGGGCAGTAGGAAGTACAAGCTATAAATGTTTCAAAATGGCTGCGTTGGCCTGCTCAACAAAATTTTCTGTGACTAAAAGTAAATGAGGCATTTGGATAATCTCCCAGTTACAATGTGGTTCACAAAAGTTAAAGCTATCATTTTTTTTATCATGCCTTGTCCTGACATGTAAGATCGACTTCAACTAATTAAGACACAAGCTTTAAAGAAACTATCATGGGCTAATAAAATGATAAGTGACTTGAAATATTACTTGATTAGTCCCCTGCTTTTAATTGAATGTATACCTGTCCCATTTCAGAGTGGTAAACATTGACTGCAATATTAAGGACCCCAAAAAGGAGATGCTTGTTACTTTCACTTTTCATCCAAACCGCCTGTGTCAAAATTCCCGATGGTCATGAACACTCTTCCAGAGTCCAAGCTAAATCATTCACATAACTCCCAAACTACCTTATGAATGAATAGTTTCTTATAAATCAATTCTGACAAGTCAATTCAATTGAAGAACAGAGTTACATTGCTTTGAATTTAAGTGCAGATGATGTTTTGTTGAGTTGTATAACTGAAATGTATGGTTTTGTGAACAAATATTACCCCAATAAATCCACTGCTGGGACTATACTCTAAGAATCATGAAACACCAATTCAAAAGAACCTATGCACCTCAGTGTTCACAGCAGCACAATTTACAATAGCAAAGTGTCAGAAGCCACCTAAGTGCCCATCAGTAAATGAATGGATCAAAAAACTGTGTTACATTTACACAATGAAATGCTATGCAGCAGAAAGAAAGAAGGAACTTTAACCCTTTGCAACAGAATGGATGGAACTGCGGAGCATTATGCTAAATGAAATAAGCCAGGTGGTGAAAAACAAATACCATATTATCTCATCTGTAAGTGGAACCTAATCAACAAAACAAACAAGCTAGCAAAATATAACCAGAGACATTAAAATTAAGAGCAAACTGACAGTAACCAGAGGGGAGAGGGGAGGGGATAATGGGGGAAAATGGGGAAGGGCTGTCCAGGAACATGTATAAGACACATGGATGAAGCCAAAGCGGGGTAGGATCGAGTGTGGGAGGTGGTGGTGAGTGGGGCTGGGGGGGTGGTGGAGGGAAAATGGAGACTAGTGTACTTGAACAACAATAAAAAAATTATAACTAACTAAATAAATAAAAATAAAGCTTTTGAAAACTAAAAAAATAAAAAAGAAAGTAAAATATGTTTTATGCTTAGATATGTATCTTCTATAAAAATAAAAAAATCTTAAAAAAACAGATATTAATTAAATATATCTAGAGATTTTAAAAGGAACAGTTAACTACCTACAACAAATTCTTGAAATCATATTTAAAAGTGTCATACAAAATTTAAATGCTTAAAACTCCAGAAACATAATGTCAATTCTGTAGTCACTAAACTACTGAATTAGTGCCATACTGATATATAAAAGCTAGTAGAACACAACCTCATAAAATGTTTCAAAAACTCGATTTTTTCCCAGTATTTCAACTAGAGACTTAACTACCACCAGTGCACAGGTACTAGATAATGGTGCCAGTGCATTATCTCAGTTAATCCACACACCAATCTTAGAAGGTATAAGAATTCCCATTTTAAAAAGTACCATTATTATCACATTTTACAGATAAGAAACATGGTAGAGCCAATACTCGAAGCCAGGCTTTCATATTCAAACCCCCCCACTCTTTATCTGTACGAAGGTCTGAAGGTGATTTTTCATTAGAGGGATGGGCTGAACTGTACTATCTATGCTCTGTTACGGGACATGACTATCTATTTTTGATAAAGCTAACCTGAATTATGTGCATTAATCTGAGACTATAGGGAATGGCATGGGAACTCCAGCCAGTAACGGGATTGAAAATTCCCAAATCGCTTTTGTTTACATGTTGGAAATAGTATATCTATAATAAGATATTATGGACAAAAGTACAGCTGTGTAATAAATCTTACCAAAAGTCAAATTTATGATTTGATCATAAATTCCTAACAGGGCAGGTCATGGTGGGTAGTCTCGACTCATGCCTATAAAAGTTTTATCTTAACTTCAGCACGCCCTGTCCATTATTCTTGATCTTTAAAGGCTAGAGTAAACTTTTTCAGACCCCTTGGAGGCTTACTCACCCTTTAGGAGACACGTAATCTTATTAACTGTCCTGTATCTTGCTTTCTCCCATTTACGTCTGATCTTTCCTACGTCCCTTCCTTACTTCCAAATGTATAAAAGAAACCTCAAAAACTGTTATTCTGCAGAGCATGTGAGGTCTTTCTCCATGATACACCATCAATTTGGCTTAAATAAACTCAAATACATTCTTATAAAAATTCTCTACAGTGTTAATGTTTTGTACACTGACAATACACTATGGTTTTGAGTTATATAACCTCATTGCGGCATTGAAAACCATAGATGATCTATTACTGTGGTTTTAATCTTTTCTCTGTGTCTGTATATGCCTCTGCCTGCAACCTTCTGCCATTGGTACCAATGGCTCTCATTTTGACAATGATTCTCAGATTGAAGAAAGAAATGACTTTCATTTTTTCAAAGGACCCATCAGAGGGTGTATGTGCACATCAAATCTCCCTGGGTGACTTTGAGTGACTTCCCTCCTCCCCCTAGGAGGTGTTTTCCCTATCCTCAACATTTAAAATCCTTGATAGACGTAGAAATGATAAATAACACACACTGAGTGATTTATCTGAGCCAGACACTGTTGTATGGGCTCATTCAATCTTCACAACCAATTTATGAACTATATTAACATTCCTATTTTACACATAAAGAAAGTGAGGCTCAGATAATTTAAGGAACTTACCCAAGGTCACACATCTAAAAGTAGGAAAGCTTGGCTTTGATCTAGGAAAATCTAACTCCAAAGACAGCACATTTAATCATCATACTGTATTGCCTCTCACTCTTTGGTTAGAATGATTATTTTAAGAAATCACCAAAACAAATGTGAAAACAGCCCTCAAAGTCATAGTAAAGTGATTCAAGCAAAGATTCAGTGAGGAAAATTATCTCATGAATATAGGTCCATTCCAATCTAAAGTGGACCTTGGCTTACAAAAATTCAACTCATTGGCAAATATGTTTTCCCATACAGTTGATTCTCTTTTTATTTTGGAACTGTTTTCTTTAGCGGTGCAGAAGCTTTTTATTTTGATGAGGTCCCATTTGTTTATTCTTTCCTTTATTTCTCTTGCTCTAGGGGACATGTCAGTAAAAAAGTTTTTGTGTAATATATCTGAGATTTTCCTGCCTATGTTCTCCTCTA
>PVIA01018430.1:0-12768 GCA_004024845.1 Tonatia bakeri | reverse complement strand
TCTTTTTTGTAATGTTCTCTTCACTGGCTTCTTTTTTCATTTCTTTTCTTGTAAGTTTTTTTCTTGACATTCAACATATTTCCAAAGAATAATCAATTTTCCCTAAAGAAGATGACAATATTTCCAAGTGTTGGGGACCGCCCTTTCTGGTCTCAGGAATCTGTGACCCCCCATGACTTAGGCTGAGTAAAAGACCTCCAGGACCAGGAGCCACTAAGGAGACAAAAACTTATTCCTCTGGCATGAACGCTACCTGTTCTGTGCCTGGCCTTTAATGCTTGATCAATTAGCCAATGATGGGTAACAATTCTCTAGGATAGAGAATGGACCTAAGACAGGCATTGATCATGAAAAGGCCTCTGGGATGAGACTCACGGAGCTGTGGAAATGAAGGGGCTGTGGAAAGGAATAGGTGATCGACATCAACCTCTGCCCCCTCTAAGCCTGAGTCTTTGTGCTTAGATGTGAGAAATCCAAGTCTCCTGAATGCCTTTGTCTACTGCCAGGCCCAAGACTGCCAAAGGGGCAGCTTAGACCCGAGATGGTGGACTCCTGGGGTAATCAGGCCCGGGACATAGAATATGCAAGATCCTGTGAGATCTGTTTGCTGGAGGATCTTATTTACTTGGAATTTAAAGGCACAGACAGGAAACCAAAACTAGCCCTTTGAGTCATGTAGTCCTTTCATATGACAAAACTCCAATCTCTGCCCAGAATCGCAGCAGGAGTTCTGTTAACATCTTTGTAAGTTACCTGTTCCCTTTGATCCTTTCTGCCAGTCTGTGAATCCACAAGCTGAGTCTGCTTTCTTAATAAAAACCTACTTGGGTAGAGGGACAGGGTGCTCCCCACTAGAGGAGAGTGGCCAGGTTCTCTATTCCCCCACAGAATCATGGTAGATTTCTGTGTATTTCATGTGTTTTGAGCAGCATCTGCAGCCGAGATGGATACCGTGAGCCAGTATTCTTTCACATCCAAGTATTTGCATATTTCTCTCTGAACTTCCCTCTATCACATTACATACATAAATTACTCAGCACTGGGAGAGGGTATAAAATGAGTATGATATCTATGGAAACATTCATTTACTTATTTATCCAATAATCATTTATTGAGTGCTTAATGAGTGCCAGGCATTATTTGAGACACTTGAGGTACAGAAATTATTAAGATGATATTTTTTGTCCTTAAGGATTCACAGTCCAGGGGAAGAGTAAGACATCTAAACACATAAGGGTCTCAGAGGCTTAAGTGAATGACTGTGAAGGGCTACCAAATTCATGGAATTTTTTAATAAACACTTCATGTTCTAACAGCACTCCTGTCTTTATCTTATTTTCCTATCATTTGCTAAATTTTAGAATAAATTTCACTTTGTTATATAGTGTGTATCTCTGTATATGACATTATTTCTTCTTTTTAAAAATCATAGTATATGTTATAAATAAATACAGTGAATAGAAGTCTATAATCAGGGAAGGTAGATTTTGAGGTGGGCATTAAAAGATGGAGCTGAGGTAGCAAGAAGGAGAAAAAGAGGCAGAATGTACAGTATGTGCAAAAACATAAGGAGATGAAAATCTTGGGGTGTTCAAATAATGGTAGGTAGATGGGAACATGGAGTACTTGAAGTTACAAGGAACTGCTGAGAGGAAAATAAGTTTTGGTTATGCAAGGAGGTTAGACCTTATCCTATAGACAATGAAGAAATATTAATGAGTTTTAAGGAGAGGAGTAACATGTATGTTTCCACCATAGAAGAATGAAAAATGTGAATTGGAATAAGGGAAGCAAAAATTTTGAAAATAACTGTAGTGAGAGCTTGAACTAAGGTAATACTGGAAGCAGTATAAATGAAATGACAATTTGAGCAATTTTGAAGAATCAGAGTGACATGACTTTATAACGTTTGGATATAGCCAGTGAGGGAGCAAGAAAGACAGGCTTTTACCTGCATCATAGATGATGTCCTTGTTCCCACATTGAATACATGGCGGTTGAAAGTAGTTCGGAATATTTTTGGGACAAAACCTCATCAGCACATGAAAAGAGAATTAGAATAGTTTATCATGCCTCACAGATTGCCATGGGCTTTCATTCTCTTGTTTGATACCCTGTGAATGATGTCCCAAGGCAATGCATGATTGAATATCCAACATGTGATCCTAACACAGTGAAGGCTATGTGTGGAGTGATGGTGGCATGGTATGACATAAGGAATTCTAGGCTATCTGATAAGAGGATATAATATTTGGAAATGTTTACATAAATAACATAGGAACACCTAACTATGTAAAGCAAATGTTAACAGACCTAGAGGAAAAAATAGACAATACGATAACAGTGGGAAATTTCAATATTCCACTTTCATCAATGGATAGATCATCCAGACAAAAAAATCAATAAAGAAACATTGGACTTAAACAATACATTACACCAGATGGACTTCAAAGATATCTACAGACCATTGTATCCAGAAGCAGCAGAATATACATTCTTCTCAAGTGTTCCTGGGACATTCTCTAGGACAGATAATATGATAAGCCTCAAAACAAGTCTGAATAAATTTTAGAAAACTGGAATCACATCAGGTATCTTTTCCAACCACAATGATGAAATTAGACATCATTTATTAAAAGAAAACCAGAAAATTTACAAATATGTGGAGATTAAACAACATGCTACTAATGGGTCAACAAAGAAATCTTTCAAAAGAGAAATTCATAAGTAACTTGAGACAAATGAAAATGGAAACTCAACACACCAAAACTTGGAACACAGCAAAAGTAGCTATAAGAGGGAAGTGGATAGCAATAAATGCATAAAAAAGAAACCAAAAAAGATCTGAGATTAAACAACCTAATATCTCACCTCAAAAAACTAGAAAAAGATGAACCAGTGTTAGGAGAAGGAGGGAATAACAAAGATCAGAATGGAAATAAGTAAAATATAAACACAAAAAAGAAAAGAAAACATCAAAGAAACTCAAAACTTTCTTTTGAAAGATAAACAAAATAGACAAACCTCTAGTAGATGCAACAAGAAAAAGAGAGTGGATTTAAATAAATAAAATCAGAAATGAAAGAGAAATTGTAACTGATATCACAAAAATACAAAGAATCATAAGAAACTACTATGAGCAATTATGTGCTAAAATTTTTGACAAATTAGAAGAAATGAATAAATTTCTTGAAACATACAACCCAGCAAGACTGATTTATGAAGAAAGAAAAATCTGAACAGACTAATTGCTAGTAAGGAGACTGAATCAGTAATCAAAATCCTGCCAGTAAACAAAAGTCCAGGACCAGATGGCTTCACTGGTGATTCTACTAAACAATAAAGGAAGAATTAATACTAATCCTTCTCAAACTTTAAATAAGAAGAGGAGGGAACATTTCCAAACTTATTTTACAAGACCAGCATTACTCTGATTCCAAAACCAGACAAGAAAAAAAATTATAGACCAATACCCCTGATGAACATAGATGTAATTTCTTTGACAAAATATTAGCAAATTCAATTTAACAATACATTTAAAGGATTATACACCATGAACAAGTGGGATTTATTCTAGGGATTCTAGAATAGTTCAATATCCATATATGAATTAATGTGATACACTACATTAACACAACAAAGAATAAAAATTATCTTGATAAAGAAAAAACATTTGACAAATTCAACATCCACTTATGATAAAAATGCTCAACAAATGAGTATAAAGGAAATATACCTCAACATAATAAATCATCTTACATAATAAAATCATGATACGTAATAAAATATGTATCACAAGTCCACAGCTAACATTATGCTCTATTGTGAAAAACAAACATTTCCTTGTAAGATCAGAAATAAGACAATGATGTCCACTCCTGCCACTTTTATCAAGCACAGTACTAGAAATTCTAGCAAGGTCAATTAGGGAAGAAAAAGAAATAAAAGGCATCCAAATTAAAAAGGAAGAAGTAAAACTGTCCCTAATTGCAGGTGGCATGATTTTGTATATAGAAAACCCTAAAGAGTCCAACAAGAAAACTGTTAGAACAAATCAATAAATTCAGTAAAGTTGCAGTAGACAAAATCAATATATAAAATCCAGCTGCATTTCTATACATGAAAATTAACTATAAAGAATAGAAATTAAGAAAACAATATTGCAAAGAATAAAATACTTAGAAATACATTTAACCAAGAAGGTAAGATACCTGTACACTGAAAACTATAAGACATTAATGAAAAAAATTGAAGAAGGCACAAATAAATGGAAAAATATTCTGTGCTCATCGATTGGAAAAGTTAATATTGTTAAAAGTTCCATGTTACCCAAAGTTCTACAAATTCAGAGCAATCTTTATCAAGAATCCAATTACATTATTCATAGATTTAAATCAAACAATATTAAAATCTATATGAAACTACAAAAGACCCTGAATAGCCAAAACAATCTTGAGAAGGAAAGTTAGACCTGAAGCATCATGCTTCCTGATTTCAAACTATATTACCAAGTTGTAGCAATCAAAACAGCATAGTCTTGGCATAAAAATAGATATATAGATCAATGGAATAGAATAGAGAGCCCAGGAATAAACCCATGCTTATATAATCAAGTAATTTATACAATGTAACAAGAATATAAAATGCAGAAAGGATAGTTTCCTTAATACATGGTATTGGAAAACTGGACAGCCACAAAAGAATGAAACTGAACCACTATCTTACACCATACACAAAAATCAACTCAAAATGCATTAAAAACTTGGACATAGATCTGAAACCATAACTCTTAAAAGAAAACAGCAGGTGTGTTCCTTGACATTGGTCTTTGCAATGACTTTTTTGGGTTTGACACCAGAAGCAAAGACAACAGATGCAAAAATAAACAAATGGGAAAGTATTAAACTAAAAAGCTCCTGAACATGAAAAAATATCATCAACAAAGTAAAAAGGAAACCTATGGAATGGGAGAAAAATACTGACAAATTATGTATTTGATAAGAAGTTAGTATCTAAAATATATGAAGAACTTACACAACTCAATAGAAAAAAATCTAATTAAAAAATGGACAAAGGATCTTTATAGACATTTTTCCAAGGAAGGCCTACAAATGGCCAACAGGTACACGAAAAGAGGCTCAGAATCACTAATTATCAGGGAAATGAAAATGGAACCACAGTGAGATATCACTTCACACCTGCTAGAATGACTATTGTCAAAAACACAAGAAATAACAATGTTGGTTGGAATGTGGAGAAAACCCTTGCATACTGTTGGTAGGATTGTAAGTTGATACACACCATGGAAAACAGTATAGAGGTTCCTCAAAAAATTAAAGATAAAACTACCATATAATGCAGCAATTCTCTTTTCTAAGTATTTACCTGAAGGAAATGAAACTACTGTCTTCAAAATATATATGCAGACTCTGGCCAAGATGGAGGCATAGGTAGATACACTGTGCCTCCTTGAACAACCAAAAGAAGGAAAACAACAAATTTAAAAACAAAAAACAATCAGAAATTCCAGAAAATTTAACTGTATGGAAGTCCGACAACCAAGGTGTTAAAGAAGAAACACCCAGATGTGTAGGATGGGCAGAGATGGACAGCTGGGGCAAAGAAGATGCAAGGCAAGGCAGTGGCTGGAGGACCAAGTTGGGCAAGTAGCGGCTGGCAGAGCAGGTGAGGTGGCGGCTGGTGGAGTGGGCAGTCCCACATTTGTGTGGGGCTAAATTGGAAGGAACAACTGGGGAGCAAGACGGACCTCACAACTTAGCGTTCCAGCTCAGGGAAATAAAGCTTCAAAACTTCTGACTGAAAACACCTGGGGGGTTGAGGTGGCAGGAGACACTCCCAGCTTCACAGGAGAGTTCATTGGAGAGATGGTTGGGGATCTAGAATGTACACAAACCCACCCACCCTGGAATCAGAACCGGAAGGGCCCAATTTGCTTGTGGGAAGCAGTGGTAGTGACTGAAGGCCAGCTGAGATCCAGGCTAGCAGCATCGTTTACTCTTGGACCCCTCTCCCCTGATAGAGCACCACAACCAAATGACATGGGTTGCTCTGCCCTGGTGAATACCTAAGGCTCCATCCCTTACTATGTAACAGGTATGCTGAGACAAAAAAAAAAAAAAATGTCCTAAATGAAAGAACAGATCAAATCTTCAGGAAAAATACATCTAAGGGATGAAGAGATAGCCAACCTATCAGATGCACAGTTCAAAAAACTGGTAATCAAGGTGCTCACAGAATTGGTTGAGTAGGGTTGCAAAATAGAGGAAGAAGTGAAGGCTATGAAAAGCAAAATAAAGGAAAATATACAGGGAACCAACAGTGAAGGAAAGGAAACTAGTACTCAAATCAATGGGTTGGACCAGAAGGGAGAAATTACCATTCAACCAGAACAGAATGAAGAAATAAGAATTCAAAAAAAATGAGGAGAGGTTTAAGAACCTTCAGGATAACTTTAAATGTTCCAACATCCGAATCATAGGGGTGCCAGAAGGAGAAGAGAAAGAGCAAGAAATTGAAAGCTTATTTGAAAACATAATGAAGGGGAACTTCCCCAGTCTGGCAAAGGAAATAAACTCCCAGGAAGTCCAGGAAGCCCAGAGAGTCCCAAAAAAGTTGGACCCAAGGAAGCACACACCAAGGAACATCATAATTACATTACCCACGATTAAAGATAAGGAGTTACATACAAAAGAGTTCCCATAAGACCATCAGCTGATTTCTCAAAAGAAACCTTGCAGAAAGGAAGGGGCTGGAAAGAAGTATTCCAAGTCATGAAAGGCAAGGACCTATATCCAAGATTACTCTATCCCGCCAAGCTATGAGTAGGGTGGAAGGGCAGATAAAGTGCTTCCCAGATAAGGTCAAGTTAAAGGAGTTCATCATCACCCAGCCCTTATTATAAGAAATGTTAAAGGGACTGATCTAAGAAAAAGAAGACGATCAAAAATATAAATAGTAAAATGACAACAAACTTACAAATATCAACAACCAAACCTAAAGAAACAAAAACAAACTAAGCAAACAACTAGAACAGGAACAGAATCACAGAAATGGAGATCACATGGAGGGTTATCAGTGGGGAGGAGGAGGAGGGAGAATGGGGGAAAAGGTACAGGGAATAAGAAGCATAAATGGTAGGTACAAAATAGACAGGGGGAGGTTAAGAATAGTATAGAAAATGGGGAAGCCAAAGAACTTGTATGTATGACCCATGGCCATGAACCATGGTGGGGAGGGTTACTGGTGGGATGGGGAGTGCAGGGTGGAGGGGAATAAAGGGGAGAAAGTGGGACAACTGTATTAGCTTAATCAATAATATATATTAAAAATAAATAAAATAGGAGAGGACGGATAAACAACAAAGAAGAAAATATATATGCATTCCCATGGTAATTGCAGCATTATTTACAATAGGAAAAGGTATGAAAACAACCTGTGTTCGCTGAGTGATGAATAGATAAAGATTTTATATATATATATATAATCCATAAAACATAAGGAACTCCTGCCTCTTCCCTGTTTCTGCAGGATGTAGCCCAGGGCACTAACTATAAGGGTCAAATCAAAGGCCTTGAAGGCTTCCTTCTGTTTCCAAGAACTGCTGGGAAATTACTAGAAAGGACTGACATTTGAGATGCCATTTTACAGAAGAGGAGCTGAGGTCCAGGTGATGACTCAGCTAATGAGTAGTAGGGCCAAGGCCAAAGTTCATTTATCTCCTGCCTTCACATTTTTTTTATTGTTGACACAATTACAGATGTCCCACATTTTCACCCTTTTACCTGCTTGCAGGGATCTGTACTCTCCCTGGTGGGAAGGTCTTACTCTGGGTTTAGGGCTAATTAAGTGGACTTAGTCCTGGTTCATCTATCAGTCTTTTGGGTTTAGCCATCTACTAGCATGCATTCTTTACTGGGCAAAGTCTTCTTTGCCATATCTGGTGCATCTAAACTTCTCAGATGGCCAGTGGCCCTCCCTTCAATCCCTCTTCTAGTTGTCTTAGCTGCCCAGGGTCAGAACTCTAGAAGAAATTCTTAGGGAAGCCTCATGCCACTTCTGCAAATACCTGACTTCTCCAGAGCCTAACTTGTTCAAAGAAGATTCTGGGACAGTGAAGCTGGAAAAGAAGATCTCATGTAACCCCCACCTTTCCACTGCCAATATATCCCTGTGACCCTTCCACAGGCCAGGTTCAAGTCCAAATAGAGGTCCATCTCTACTTCGGACTCACATAAGCATGAAGGTCACCAGCTGGATTAGCAACTCATCATCCCACTTCCTCTCACCAACCACTTCCCCTTAAAAGAAAAGAAAAAGAAAAAAAAAATCTGGGTCTGCTCTGACGGTAAGTAGAGGTATGAATTTTACTGGCTTTGGACTTTAGTTTTCTTACCTTTAGTTTGTTACAGGTGGGGCAGAGTGAGGAGTACTCTAGGTGACATTTAAATTTCTTCAGATCTATCAATTTATGAGTAAATATTACTCTCTTTTTCCCAAGCTAGTTTCCCCTTCTGACTAGACTGTTATTTCCTGGAAGGCAGGGACTGCTGTATTCATCTCTGGATCCCCATGAGCTAGCACAGGGTCTGACACAGGGAGCAGAATTAATATTATTGAATAAATGGCTAAATGAATGACCTTCATATTTCATTACTGATACTATGCCTCACTCTCCCTGCCTTCTGGGATTAAAACCTCAGAATGCTCTGTGTCTCTCTTTTCCTTGCATAACATCCCCATTCCACTTGGCTCTTGCCTATTAAATCAGGACACCATTCTTTAAGTGTCTTTCAGAGGTGGCTTCCCTTTCCACCTTCAGACAGTCACCTGAATCTCTGCAGTTTACCTTAAGTCTAGATCATTTTAACACTGTATTCACTTCCTGCTGTAGTTTCTCCCTCCCAAACCCACCCTGTATGCCGTCACCTCAGGAGGCTCCATGACTGTGCGTTATACAGCCTCAGATACCTACAGCGTACATTTACACTCAGTACGTGCCTTAATCTGGCTCCAGCCTACACCGGTATGAATTCTCCACTTAACCTGTCACTCATGGTCAGCTAAACACTTGCACATTTCTATTTCCATTATGTTGTTTATTACTTTTTCTGCTACCTACAATACTCTTGTCCCCTCATTACCTTCACTTGTCCAAGCCTAGCTTATTATTTCTTCATCAACGTAAAATCTTTCCAGGTTATATTTTAGCCCACAGTCTTCTGACCCTCATTCATCTGACAAACAATAGCATCACATACTTTCTTAGGATATCTCTAATGCTGTTGTCCTGTCACATGGTTGTGTCTTATTATACCAAGTATCTTATAAGCTCCTTAAGGGTGGGGAGTTTGTCTTAAGTATTTTTGTGATCCTTATTGTCTAATGATAGTAACAATAATAACCAACACTAGTTGATTTCTTATGTGTGCCAGATACTACACCAAGCCCTTTATATTCATTATCTCTCCTATTATTCAAAACCACCTGACATAAAGGGTACTATTACTCTCTCCATTACAGATGGAGAAACTGAAACTTAGTGATGTTAACTAGTTTTCACTTGGCCACCTATAAAGTGACAGAATATTGTTCAGTTATTACATAGCCTCCTTCAAAAGTTGAATAATTAATTGTCAAAAGACATGTCTTGATTTTTTTTTCTCCACGTGGCTGGAATAAAGGGGTTGAAAAGGTGAATCATTCTGGGAATGGGCTCTGGGACAATGTGGAGGAGATTTAAGGCCTGTCAATGAAGGGTAAAAGATTGTAAGATGAGGAAAATATGTTCCAGAACTATCCGGGAAGTTGCAAATGTACAAATAACAAAATGTAAAAACACCCTGGGCCAATAACCTATGAAAAAGCAGGAAGTTTGGAACAAGCATTTCTGCAAGATAGCTTATATGTTTCTTAAGCCAGGACACTTGGGTTGCATGGAAAGTTTTTGGTTAGATTTTGAGGAGCAAGCACGCTAGTTAAAATGAAGACAATATTTTGCAGTGAGGAAACTGCAAAGCAATAGTACATAATATGATTTGATTACAACTAGTGGGTTGTATTTGATAGTGTAATGTGTTTAGGGCCTAAGAGGAAATTTACATTCTGGGTTCATTTATACCCTTGAGAACCACAAAGTGGGAACAATAAACTTTTAATTTCTATTCAAACTACTTTCTTTTAAAAAGATTTTATTTGTTTATTTTTAGAGAGAGGGGAAGGGAGGGAGAAAGAGAGGGAGTGAAACATCAGTGTGTGGTCGCCTCCTACCTGCCCCCTACCAGGGGACCAAGCCCACAACCCAGGCATGTGCTCGGATCGGGAATCGAACTGGCCACCCTTTGATTTGCAGGCTTATGCTCAATCCACTGAGCCCCTCCAGCCAGGGCTATTCAAACTACTTTCTAGGAGTCCACCAGAGATTCTTCAGTTGGGATGACCACGACAGGGACTGAAATAACTACTGGCTTCAGGATGCAAATGAGGCATCTTTGGGACCGAAGGAAGCACTGTGCCCATCAAAGACACTGTCCCTTACTCTGTTTACTCTGTTTTAGAATTGTGACAACTGGTATTCAGGTTGCAACTCACCAAAGGTCACTAACCTAGGGAGCCAGGTGTCTGACCTGTCTTTTTGTTTTGGAAATGGAGGAGGCTATGAAAAATCATGGGATTTGGTCACTTACTTGGGAGGGACTTTTCAAAGTTCAAAAACAAAAGAGCCAATTTAATGACAATTGACATTGATCAAGCACTTAGACTATTGCACAAGTGCAATGTTTGTTTCTTTACACATGTTATCTCATTTAATGTTCACACCTCCTTGAGGAAATGGCTTAAGGAGGCTAAGTAACTTATGCTAGGGTTTCACAGCTGAGAAGTGGTAGTGAAGATTCACAGCCAGATTTGTTAATTCTGGTATAAATTTGTGGTTCCTTTTTTTGTTCACCAAGAAAAATATCCTGTTCTCTGGGCTCTAACCTCATCTGTGCTATAACTGGCTGTGTGATCTGGGCAGGCCTCTTAAAAGAAGATGCTGACCAAGGTTTCTCCCAGTATTGTGAATCTCCCTCTCACTATATCATCTAATAAACAAATGGGAAATATTCCAAATTCTAGGTAGAAATGGAGTACCTGATCCCAATGGTCACTCTACTCACTCTACCTAAATTTTTATAACATTAAGATCAGATAATGGGCACATAAGAATCAAAAGAAAGAATTCATGGGAAGCCCAAATCCTAGAGCAGTAAAACAGGTAATAAACATGGTGATAAATACACAAGGACTGGCAGACTTTAAACAAACCAGTTTTTCCTAATCTGGTCTGTCTTCTCACATGAGCTGAGATGGGCCTGCAATCTTTAGGTCTTTTTGCCCTTGCTTTATAAGTGGATGCTATATTCCCAAGCCATCTGGCCTAAGAGCTCAAAATGAAGGTAATGGAGGATAAACAATGCTATATGTCTCCTAAAAATTATAATATGGATTGTCTTCATATGGAGGCTACAGAGATTGTGGGGAAATCATTACTTACAGAGGAGCTAATAAGACTACCATAGGAGAGGGTATTTAATAGTCACAGCAGTTACCTTTCATAGGTTTGAAATAGCTTTACCTTAAAATAACAAAAGGGAATGAAGTACTGATATATGCTACAACCTGGACGAATCTCAAAAACCCTAAAAATCAGGTGATCTGTGTAAAACACTTAGCACTTGCTGGCAGGCTCATGGGTAGTTTTCAGTTAATGGTGATTCTGGCAATAGAATTCTATCATTATTGTTACTATTTCTAAAAGTAAGACCATACATGAAAATACCCCCTCACAGTGTCTTGCCTGTGGCAGACTCTGTAAGATGTTAGTACCCTCTCCCTTAGTGAGAAATGCGTTCTTTTCTTTTTTATTAGAAGACTAAAACAAGTATAAACCATTTATATTGACTTGCAAAACAAGCAATTCAAAACTCACTCCCCTCATGACCATTCACCTGACTAAAGTGGAGAAATTATTAAAATAAATTTGAGGGTTCATTTTTGATAGATAATTTTTCTTTTTCCAAGAAGTCACACAATGCAATATACAGATGATATATAATAGAATTGTAGACTTGAAACCCATATAATTTTATTAACAGATATCACCCCAATAAACTTATAAAAATGAAAAAGAAACAGTTTCTACCCTCCAAAAAAATGTAATTGAAACACAATTTACCCCTTGTCCAGGAGTGGCCTGGTTCAGGGACTTTAGAATGAGGGCAAATGGAGCCCTCGCCCTGGTTACGAAGTTACAGAAATCACCTGTTTGTTTCATCTGGAAATGTATGTTGTTTTTCTTTAGAAGGTGTTCTGTTATTGACCACATGGTTTCTGACTTAGTCAAGTTCTTGTGTCTTAATCATTCAGAAACTCTCAATTCAAGCAGACAATGTTAATAATGTGTGGAGCCGCCTCCTTTTCCCTCAGTAAAATTATGAAGAAGCCACTACCTTTTGTTGATGTGGTTGTAGATTACTCATCCTGATGCTTGATAGAAAAAATTTACAAAAGACTCCATCCGGGAAATGTGATAGTTAAGACTTTGCTTCTCTGGTTTAGGTTTCAGAATTTTCTTACATTTGTATTTCTACTCCAGAAACCATGTATTAACTACATAACAGTTCAGACAAGTTAGATAAAAACATGTGACATATTTAAATACTCAAGGATAGAATAAAATAAACAGACATGACTACATCTTGTGGTTAC
>PVIA01018429.1:0-12863 GCA_004024845.1 Tonatia bakeri | reverse complement strand
GATTGGGACAGATTAACAGTCGGACGCATCTTTGAGTC
The DNA here is from genome assembly GCA_004024845.1 of Tonatia bakeri. NCBI lineage: Eukaryota > Metazoa > Chordata > Mammalia > Chiroptera > Phyllostomidae > Tonatia > Tonatia bakeri. The sequence continues at coordinate 12,825 of PVIA01018429.1, read as the reverse complement.
ATTTGTAGATAATCAGCAGGTTCTCACTGGATGATCCTAGTGAAGGCAGTGCACTTGCTGGCTCTCGCAGTCCACTCCACGGGAACCGGCTGAGCTGTGGCCGTGTGCAGAGAAGATCGGGGCCGGGGCAGCGGGGCCGATGGCTAATTCTAGGCAGGAAACGCTGCCAGGACTCAGGACTCTGCTTCTTTAGAAAAGGCTGACATCCTCCATAAGCAAACTAAATAGTTACAGTGATTAATTACACCCATTTGAGTTGGTCTTTGCAAAGAGGGCTGTAAGCGCCGTGCTCAGGAGTTGATTCTTAGAAGTTCGTAGCCCAAAATATAACAGGGCGAGTGTCGGAATGGGGAGCCACGATAGTGCTGACCTTTTCAGCGGTGCCTGTTCTTCCAGATGGGGACGCTGAACTGGGCATGCAGACTCTTCCTCAGAGACGAGCAAGGGACGGGCGGTGGGGTGGGGGTGGGGGGTCACACGGTCCTGATTCAGGTGGGCCTCTGCAGCCAGTCACGTACAACTTTTGCTGTAATCACCTTTAGAAAATCTCCCGTGACTTCAATGGTCATCTCGGGAGATGGTTTGTCCCGGCATGCTTTTCTTCATTCCCCCAGAAAGAGAACCCGCACTTCATCTGAAAGTCTGAAATAAGCTGATGCTGATCCACCCGCCAAATTTCGTGACTTTGGGCGAAGCACATTGTGACACGTGCCCATCGGCTCAGCCCCCAGCTCTGCCCCTGGCTGACCTCTAACTGTCCGTCAGGTTAAGGAAACTACGAGAGGACTCACCGCTGACCAATTACAACAGTGTTACCCAGCGTCTGCTGACACTGGCGACGGGCCAAATGTGTCGTTATGTACCTGCTGTAGCTGGTTCATATTAAGAGTTGTAACAAACTCCCACAGGCCAGTGAGAGTTTAACATAATAAAAGCTTATGTTTTTACTCCCCAAAAGTACAGTCAGCAGTAGCAGGGTAGAGAGTTTGGTTATGCCCCCTTCAGCCAAATAGAGACACAGGTTTCTTCCATCGTGTGCCGCACCCCCACACCCCAATTCCCTAGGACCTCAGAGACCTTACGAGTAGCTGGTGGGCAGGGAAAGATCATGGAGGTCCCCCTCTAGGGGGCTTTTTTGGACCTGCCTCCCGACCTCCACTCACCTTCCATTCGCTAGCACACAGTCAGTCACCTGACCTCAGCTAAGTGCCAGGAGGCTGGGGGATGAAGACTGGCCCAGGTCCAGGAAGAAGCTGGGCACAGGTCAAGTGAACACGTGGCAACCTCCACCATCACACGTCTCTCCCCGGCCTCAGCTAACCCCACCTGCAACGGACCGGGGGAGGTGGGTGCATGGTCATTTCCACCATACAGTTTGGTCTCCGAGGAGCCTGGCACCTCCCGCGGTTCACAGAACAGGAGTCAAGCTCAGAATTCGGGTCCTCTGACACCTGCGCTTGTGGACAGTGGTTCCCAAGCAGGGGGCATTTGGCCTGACTGCACCCCCCATTCCTCGGGGACATTGGGCAACATTGCTAGACATTTCAGTTGTTACACTGCAGGGTGGGGAGGTGGCAGTTCTGGCATTTATTGCCAAGGATGCTGTCACACATCCCACAAAGCACAGAAAGTCCCCCTTAATGAAAAATCATCTCACCCAAATTGTCACTGCTCTCCAGAATGGAGAAGCCCTGCTCTGCACCTTGCACGTCGCTGCCGTTCCACGGACATGGGGCTGGCCTCCAGTGGCCACGGAGAAGCTCCTGGGGCTGATGTGAGACAGCTACATGTGAGTAACACAGGGCTTTTCCCCTTGGTTCAAAAGGGAAAGCACCACAGCATTTAACTTACGACAGAAATTGTCGCTCCAATAAAACTGTGTCCCTTGGAAATACAGCTGCAAACAGGCACAAACGCGAGCCCAGGGGGGAGATTCCGGTCCAACCAGAAGGCATGGTGTGGGGCAGGGGGGCGCATGGTGTCAAAGGCACATGATTTGTTGTTATTTTTTAGTATCACCTGATTTGGGCTCACGCACTGAGTGTACATTTATCTAAAAAGGCTTTGGCCAAATAGTTATTCTTCATCTATTTTGTAACTACATAAGTAAAAGAATGAGATGCTTCTTACATTAGGAAAAGTGGGGATTTTTTGTTTGTATGTTTGTTTGTTTTTTGAAAATGCCCGAAGCTCTCCCTGCAAGTGTGAGGGAAAGGCAGAGGCCCACTCCAGTCGAGTGGGGCTTCACGCAGCTTCGGACCAGGAAACCCGGCTCAGGCCTTGGCTCCTCATTTCCTGGCTGTGCGACCTTGGGGAAATGACCCTCTGAGTCCTTTTCCTCACCTGCAAGATGGAAATCATAACTCCGTGGTTCTCAGAGTAGTGGAGATTAAATGAGAGCACCGTGTAAAGTGAGATCATTATCATCACCAACATCATCATCATCATCATCATCATCACCACCACTAGGACCCACGCAGGGAGGGGGTACCCCCTCGGGGTCACGTGCATGGCCCTAGAGGCATAGCGCCACCGGGAGAAGGCTCGGCCATCACTGTACACCCGCGGCAGAGCTCCAGCTGGGCATCTTGTTGTCACTGTGTGCCTGGCTACCTCGCTCTGCCCATCAGTGAGACGAAGAGAGAAGGCCCTCTTGGGCGCCCCCTCAGGCAGCCCGAGGACTCAGAGGGGTGCTGCGGGGTAGGGGGACAACAGAGATCATGGGCTCTGGAGCCAGAGTGCTGGGGTTCAAGCACAGGCAGTGCCGGTCACTGGCCAAACGACCTTGAAGAGTGACAACTCTTCTGTGCCTCAAGTCTCTCCCTCTGTCCAGTGGAAGTCACCTACCATTGAGATGGGAGAGACTAAGGGAGCCTCGTCTGCTTTACCTGCAGCGGCACCCGTCCCCGCCCCCCCCCACCGCCCCACACCTGGAACTCCACAGTGAGTGTTCCACTGGCATTTGTTGGATGAATATTGGTCTCTCTCACACAGTTAATTGAGATTATACCTTCGAAGGCTGTAGAATGTGTCTGGCCCGTGTACAGAAAACCACGGGCTAATCTAACACTGTCAGTAAGCATCGTTGAGATGAGGGTTGCTAACTCTAAATCCACATGGCAACAGCCCCAGGTTCGGGTCACCAGGGCCAAGAACATGGCTGCACCACCAAGGCGGCCGTCGGAGGGCTTCTTCCTTTCTGGCCAGCTCTGTCCTTCACGGTTGGCTGTGGCCCCACGGCCAGGCATTCCATGAACCTGATGTTGCCCCTGTGCTTTTATCCTTGGATTCCTCTCCCAGTGAGGTGTGCGCATCAGCCCTCTTGCTGAGCGTCCAGGCTGGTGCCTGAGCACCTCTCTCTGACGCAGAGTGTCTGTCCCTCCCAGGGTCTCTGCAGCTGTGTCTCGGCAACGTGGGTCTGCCTGTGGAAGCCTGCACACCGTCCAGTCGTGGACAGTGCATCCTGACTCCATGTGGCGATGGCAATGGCCGTTCCACTTCCATCCCACCCTCTCTCTAGAGGAGGCAAATGCCGCAAGGCTGAACACTCCACTGACCAAACCCCCCAGGGTTGAAGACTCAGGCTAGGCCACTTGGAGGCACAAGGCTGGGAGAGCAGCAGGGAGGCGGAGATCATGCCGGAGTGCTGCTCTGGCTGCAGGCGCCCTCACTGTGTGACCATTCTGCAGCAGGGCTGGCAGAGGTCCGGGGAAGGGGCAAACGGCCCTGTGGGTGTCAAGAGGGAGTGTCTGGGGCACTGTTTTGCTGGTGTGGGTCCAGAAGTGGCATAGCTCCGGGCCAATAGCTCTGGTGGCAGCTCCCTGACCTCCGAGTCACATAATGGTGGCATGACCAGGGGCCAGCACCTGGTAGGGCAGCTTCTCAACCCTCCACTTCCCGAGCCACGAAAGGCCATTCCGTGTGTGGGACAGTTCTGCATGGCTCCTCTGGAAATCATTCCTGGAGCCTGACCCTGGCTCTTCCGACCATCTCCTAGGCACAGAACATCCAGCGTGTTGCTTTCTGCTCCAGTGTTCTGCCACTCAGTCAGGAATAACCACACCTTCCTCTTCCACCAGCAGCCCCAGTTTCAGCTGAAGCCCTGTCTCCTCCACCGCGCAGTCCTCTGAGACCCATCCAAGTGGAACATGGAACCCAGGCCTGCATCAGTGAAAGCCCAAGTCCTCTTCACATGGTCACTGTGTCGGAGGGAAGGGGGCGGGCACATGACCTAAGCTGCCCCAATCAGAGTGAAATCTGGAGGAAGTCTTCTTGGAACACCAGGAACAAAGAGTCCCACTCTCTCCCACCAGATCTGGAGCTCACAGGGTGTGAGTCTGAGAAACAGGGGCAGCCACCTTGCCCGCAAGAGAAGAAACCCAGCTGAGGACGAGCTCCCCAAAGAGACAGCTGAGCCAAGCAAGGGAGAATACGAAATCACATCTGTGGGGGCTTGATCCTTATATCCAGCTGCACCTGAAGGAGACAGGACTAACCCTTAGACGATTATGGAACATAAGCCAAGAAGGATTCACCTCTTCCCCCACCCCCCATGAGCTGGTTTGGATTGCATCACCCACACTCGCAAATGGTGCCACGGGCCTGTCTCTGCTTCTACAAGTCAGAGGTTAGTGCAAACGTTTCCTGGGCACAGACTGCGCAGAACCTGCAGCCGGAGGCCTCCACTCTGCTCTCCTGTACACCTCTGGGCTGCCGGGGGCCCCTCCTCACACCTGTGATCGTGTCTACTGAGGACAGGTCCCCCGAAACCACAGTCCAGAGAGCCCTCGTCTGCATGTTCACCCCACTCGCTTGCGCTTCAGAGAAAAAGGAGAGTTGGTTTGTCTGTCACTTATTATAATGGATCTGTTTCTCCCTAACTGTGCACTCAATCTCCATCCCCTTGGCCGTGGACAGAAAACCCGGGGCCGAGAGCTCCGGGAAGTCCGTTGTTAGCTGTGCATCATTTGTCATGCGCAGGAGCGTGGGTCTTGGTGGCCATGGAGATGACGGATAGTTTCGGGAGAGTGTATGCAAGAGCAGGGGTAGTTTTGCCCGGAGAAGAGGAGTTTGGAGGGGTCACAAATGGGTCAAGAAGGAACGCAAGAGAAGATGCAGAACTCGGTGAATCTGCCACAGAGCTGGGCACAGGTCCCACTGGCAAAAGTGATGCCCTCCCCCCGAACTTGCCATCACACTTTTGCAGTAACCACCGTTTCTAGTCACAGTTTGGGGTTCAGAGGGTCTCAAATGCAAAATGATTCTTCTTTGTAAGGAACTGGGTCAAATCACAATTGGAGAAGAGATAATTCTAGATCTTGATATGCCCCCAGATGTGCAGGCAAGTCTTCTGTCCCACCTGCCTGCTGCCCTCTCTGCCACCGTCTCTTCAGGACAGCTTCTGGGTCACCGATCTCAACTGTTCCAGGATCTGGTCGGTCCATGACTGTCCCCGTGAGGCTCATACAGGAAACAGTGTGGCGCACACACACCCGTCGACCTTTGCCAATACACTTGATGTGCGGTCTCCTCTCCCCTGCACACCAGACTCCAAGGCCAGCCAAGCGCGGGTCCTCGGGCTATGTGGGAGATCAACAGGCGAGATGTAAGTTGAGTTTTTAAATTTTATCACCACTCTGCCGCTGGCTTGGGCCACAGAGACGAATGCAGTGCCTCTGTCAAGATGGACAGAACAGAAGCAGCGTTTCCAAAACCACATCCAGCACAGCCTCACATTTACCTAGCATGGGACAATCGCTCTAAACGCAGCCTTCCAAATGCATCTCCTCTGATCTGCCCAGGAGCTCAGAGAGCCTGCCAGGCAAGTAGTTTTACCTGCTCCGTTGTGCAGGTAAGGAGCTGTCTGGCAACAGAGGTGCCCCAATGTCCAGTGACTTGCTCAAGGTCAAGGAGCTGCTGTGCGGTGGAGGCCAGGCTCACACTCACTCAGACTGCCCCTTATTTGACCCAGCACATCCCTCCCTCTCGTCTGCAGTGCAAGGCGTCCAGTCCCCTACAAGATACACTGGCATCTGCTCCACCGGGGTATCCACCATCACTTGAACTGGTGGTGTCAATTTATGACTTGTCTTGTTCTGAAATACCTACAAAAACTAGCAATTTACCGTGTCATAGACAATCAGGGAACTCTGCCTTCTCGTTGTGACACCACCAGGAATTCAGGGAAAAGCTGGGCAGCAAACAGACATCTCAAGCGTGAGATCACCCACTGCAGCTTCTTCTTGAGCAGAAATAGCCGGGTGCTCTGCAACGTCCGTAGAAATCCGCGGCGACTAGCCTTTACTTTAATGGCATGATAACCAAATCTGGAATCTGAAGACCCTGAAATAAAATGCCTTCCTCCTGAATGTGCAAGTAGGGGAAACCATGACTGGTGACGTTTTCATAAAAGCCACCAGGACAGGCCACCGTGAAGAGTCTCAGAGGTGAGGACAGAACGGCTGTGGCCCCCCAGGTCAGAAACCGAGCCGGAAACCATGATGAGCACTGTGCAACATCTCCACGTATGACATCCTTCTTCCCCAGCGGCCCGCGTAGTGAGCTCCAGAGGAGCTGTGAGGATGCTCGGGGGGCATCTGACAGGTGCGCTGAGTGAGCTGGGTTGGCACCACTGTTACTCCCCCCCTTCCCGCGCTTCCGATATCGAGATGGAGGCTCTGGCTGTGAGCTGTTCTTCCTGCAGGACAGAGCGGAATATTACAAAACACACTTGCAAGCAAGCTAAATCGTGACTGACAAAACAAAATTTGTTAATACAACGGTTTGAAGAACTTGACAGAAATTTTTGTCAACGGCGTAGATTAAAAGATTCAAAAAAAAATGAAATTTGCAGATGAAATGGCTTTGATGTTTCTCATGAAAAGCATTTTGTTGACAGCCTGGATCAGAGTGAAAAACGTGCATTATCTCAACGCAGGGGTTTCAGGTCTTTGACAAAACACGTGTTAGCCTTGCTGTTTGTGCTCACTCGTCAGACACTCCACTGGCCTCGCCTCCGGGCACACGAAGGGCTCAGGAGTAAGTAGAAACTGCAGAAAACCACCTAAATAAAATGTCAGCTTGGTCCCATGCCGTCATGAGACGTGGCCATGTGATTTTTCAGGCGCTTGTTGACTAGTTCCCAAACACGTCATTTTAAGAGTCTTCCCCATTTCGAAGAGATCTCACGGTACCCGTCAGGACAGTTTGGGCTCTACATGGCAGGAACCAGAAAAGATGTGCATGCCCGTGGTTCTGAAAGCGTGGTCCCTGGGCCCACAGCATCAGCAACCCCTACGACATGACCGGAAATGCAAGTTTCTGGGCCCCACCTAGACCTGCTTGCAGGTGGGGCATAGCAAACTGTATTTAACAAGCTCCTCAGGTGATTCAATTAGCACCAAAGTCTGCAAACGATTGACTGAGCCAGAGCCGGAAAGAAAGAGGTTGGTTCACAGAATTGAACAGCTTGTGGATATACATGAGGCTTCAAACTTGATCATGTCCCGGAGCTCAAACGATGCCGTTAGGACCCCAGCACCCACCCCCTTCTTTCTTCAGGAGTGGCAGGGCTCTTAGACACTCCTCCCGTCACAGGGGCAAGCAGCCAGCAGCCCCAGGCGTATGGCCCATCTTCTGGACCCTCGCACCGGAAAGAGAATGCCTTCCCGCTGAGAGTCTCAATAGGAGTCCCAGAGTGCAGGCAGCCCTGCCTTGCATCCTTCCCTGAATGTGTCACAGTACCCTGAGAGTGTGGGGCTCTGAGTGGACAGTCATGGTTTACTCGCAGGGGTGGTCAGACCTCTAAAGCCACGAGGAAAGAGAGAGGAGGAACAGCTGCCCACGGGAAATCCGACAGGGATGCAGGGAGACAGGGGAACAGAGACTAGCCAGGCAAAATCAAGCATCCGAGAGACAGAGGCTCAGTCCCTGGTCCTCCAACAAGTCCCAGATGAAGGTGAGGGCAGCTCCCCTAAACCTTCGCATCTTACAGCAATGTTACTCCAGATGCTGAAGGAAGACTCCTGCCTCCTTTAATTCCATCCCCATCCTGGGGGCGGGGCGGGGGGTGGCCCTCTGGCTTTTTGGTTAATGCAGAGAGTGGAAGATTAGTTCTCAATAAATGCAATCCAAGAGCTGCCGGCAAAGCAACTGCGAGAGGGCATTACGTGGCGAGGCCCGCGTGGCTCTAAACAGAGCTCCTGACGAGTGACGATGGGCGGAATGGAGGACAGGCTCTTTCAGGAGCGCCAGAGCCAGCACCGCAGAGAGCGGGGTCGGGGGATGGGGCCAGCGGCCCTCTCTGAGCTGCACAGTGTGCCGGCCTGCCCCAGGAGAGCCCGTCCTCCCCTCCAGTCTGCAGTCACTCGTGTGGCAGAGGAATGAAGAGTGTGTGGGTGCCGTTGGGCCTTCACCGTTAAACCCAGACCGAAGCTTTGCTCCGTCCTCCTTGCGCCCTCCCAGATTCCGTGTTTCACAAGAGAGAGAGAAGGCAGGGGCCTTTGTCCGCTCGTGTGCCATCACCTCCACCCCGCGCGAGGAAATGTGTCCCTTGTTTGGAACAGACCCCTGTAAGTAACACTGGCATGACCTGAGGTTTTCTCTCTGGAACAAATGCTCGTCACGTGCCTCTCACGACCCCGTGTGCGGCAGGACTTGCTGTGTGTTTGTGCTCTGCCCTCCACGCTGGGACCGCCCCGAGGCCGGGGGATCACACTGAACTCCTCCCTGTACCTTCAGTGCTGGACACAACATTTGGCACACGGTGGGTGTTGTAATGTCTGCGAGTGACGTTGGGACGAGCTAAAGCCACCTTCCTTCTGCAACCCATGTGAGGAGGACCTCAAGACGAGTTTACACCCAACCCCTCACGGGACCACTAGAGGGCAGCAGAGATCACAAGGAGGGCGCCACTGGCCAGTTTGCCCGGGCCTTTGTCTGCAGCTCCCAGTCCCCTCAATTTTCCTGGCTTTCATCCTTTTGTTAACTTCGGCTTTAGGAGTGCAAGTTAGAGCAGGGGACAGCCTGGTTTGTTTCACAGCCTGGAAAGCCATGCCTTCTTTCTTCTCTAACTTTCAACGTGATTCCTCGGAAAAAATAATCGTATTGGTGAGCCGAAGGACTCGAAGTTCTTAGAATGCATCTTTTTCCCCCCTTAAATACGGTCTCTTCTTTCAAAAAGAAAAAAAGTACAGCCTCCTCTACTTACATTAGGCTACAGCCTAGCCTTCTGGGGGCCTCCTCTGTAAGATCTTTAACTGAGCTCTTCGATCACTCTCCCTAGCCCCATCCTTGTCCTGACCCACAGTCCAGTCCGGGAGAAAGCTCTCGTCGGCAGGATAATTAAAGTAGGGGAACCAGGCCTTCAGCCCCAGTTAATCCCCGGGAGCCTAATTCAGGCTCCACAGATGGAGGGATAAGTGTGTTCTCCCGTCGGTCGGAGCTGGTCATCGCTGGGCGGCAGCCCGCACCGAGAAATCACACCCCGGATACACGCAAGGTCATGGAGACCAAGTTTCTACATAAGCAAGATTTAATTTGGCCTTGGGTTGATCCAATTGCGTAGGTCAAGGAATCACTGCAAAAAAAATTGGCTACTTAGAGCTAAATTTCAGGGCAAACTGACATCTGGAATCCTTGCCCCCTGAAACATTTCAAATTCCAAGAAAGTGCCCTTAATAGGACGTGCCAATTGAAGGAGCCTTTTAAAATAACAATTTAGCAATAACTGTTAAAGCTAATGATTCCGTTTCTAGAAGTCTACCTACATAAATATGCATATGCATGAGTGTTCATATTAAGATACTCATGGCAGCAGTATTTGTTCTAGCAGAGAATTGGAAGCAATCTAAATATTCATCAATGAGGGATTATTTAGATACATTTTAGTACATCCACACTGTGAAATACCCACAGCTAAAAATAAAAGAATGCAGTGGGGCTATATTTAGTAAAAGGGATAAGTAGCTGAGAAATATTAAGTAATGATGTACAAAAAAGTAGTGATGTAGTGATGTACAAAAAACCCTAACAATACATGTTTGGGGTTTTAAAACCTGCATGCATATGTATGTAAGTGAATGCAGTATAGACTTGAACTTCCAGGGTCTGGGAAGATTTATATGTAGCTGCGGGGGGGGGGGGCGTCAGAATGAGAGAGGAGCGGGAGAGTAGAAATTTCTCCATCTTCTCTTATCTCTCATGCGATCGCTCTTTTTTTCTGTAAGTATACAAAGTTGCTTACACAATTGGGCTCTAATTAGCCGATGTCATGCCTGGTCACTTGTGATTCTTTGTTAACTGAAACCGTAATTATTTCAGACACTATTTAGCACTTGGTTTTCATATCCCAAGGACAAAAGGATAGTTTTAAGTTTTCACACCACAGAGATTTCAGGAAACTAATTTAACTCTGCTAGCACGGACGAAGCATGTGAGAAAAATGGAACGCTCAGCATTGTCAAACTGAGAGCAAACAACTGTCCCCTCAGTAGCCTTGCCCAAAGGCTCACATCAGAGGGACAGTACGGAAGCCGGAACAAAGCTTCCAACTTTGCTCCATGCCCCTTGGTTCACAAACAAAGATGGGGAGGCCCCGTGAGGTCATGGGATATCCCAGACCATACGAGTCCAGCCCGGCTATCTGGTCACCTCGTGGAACAGCCATGTTGTTTATCGTGTAAAACTGGTATGCACTCGAGGCTGAAAGATGGCACTGTTCGGAACACTCTGACACGACGGCTGTGGGTGAGGACTGTCTTGGACCACGTGGACATGCAGACACTGCAGCAACTCAAGCACCCTAAGTTCCAAGGGAACATACCTCTGAGGTGGGCACACTACCAGCGTCATCTCCCAAGGCAGGGCCTGGGCGAGGACCCTCCCCGTACGCCCCCCACCCCCGCCAACAGAAGTCGCCTCAGTAACAGTGGTCCTTGTTACTCTACTTGACTAACAATCATCCTTCTAGCTTCTCACAAGAAAGAAACTGTCTAGCAAGTAATTGAATCAGTACTGGGGGAAGTGAAACCAAAACAGGACGAGTGTCCTTCCCTAACGTTCTCTTGGCGACTCCCGGGGCCCCTGCGTGATGACAGACGTCCACTTCTGGCTTCCTAGCGTCCCCCAACTGGGCTGCCAGGGTCAGCAATCGAAAGTACAGAACTCCCAGTGAAATCTGACTTTCAGATGAACATGTGATGGTGAGAGGTATTTATGCTAAAAAACCGAAAGCATGTTTATCATGCTCTCAAGACACTCAACCGGGCTCCCTGCCTTTGACGACCCCGTGACCTGTCTCGGTCCAGCTCACTTTTCTGGAGGCGCAAAGCTCACCGAAGCTTGGTTGGGCTCCTCAAACTGACTGCGACCAGAGGTGGGAAGCCCCACACAGGATACCGACACGAAATGTTTTCCTATAGCCACCCTGCGGGAGGCCCCTTGGGCCAGTCATCAAACCAAAACTGACTCTGTCTTCCAACTGCCCACAGGAAAGAGAGAAGAGTGGGTAGGATGGGGCACGATTTTGCTGGTCGGTCTGCCAGCCCCCTTCACCGCCTGACCTTTTCACCTCAGTCTCCCACCACTGGCCACCCCCTCCCCCAGTCTCTGGCCTTGGCCCTGCCCCAGCCCTGGCATGCCCTCCACGGGCCCCTGGACCATGCCACCCACCCGTGGCCCTGTCCAAGCTCTCACACCTTCCCAGCTGCCTTTTCTCAGCCTGACAAAACCCTACTTACCTTTTAAGTCAGGTGGAACACCTTGCAGGGCCTCTGTCCCCCTCACTTCCTCCACATCTCTGTCCCTACCTAACACGGCACACTGGGTTTTGTTTGTTTGTTTGTTTTTTGTTTTTTGTTTGTTTCTCAGTTGGCCTTGAGTCTCCAGGACCAGAGAGTCTGGTATGTGCACACAGCTGGAGAATGAATGGATGGTAAATGAACCCCAGTGGGAATTCTCTCCTCCCCGCCCTCGGGAAATGTTAACGGCATGCTCCTTGGCCATGCTGCAGCCCACTGCTGTCCCTCATCTGTGGACCCCTTCAAAAAGTAGTTGATGGGTACTGATCATACGCAAAACACTCAGCACATCACAATCTAGTTATACATTTATCCATCTCCACTCTGATGAATTAGACTCTTCAGGGCAGAGAATGACTTCCTCGTCTATTTAACGGCCTCGACAATGAGTACAGGGTCAGAGGTGCTTCAGATGATTAGATATTTAAGGACGTGTAGTAACAGAGTCTTTGATTCTATTTTTTCATTGAGACAGCATCTTTTTAAGTTGTCTTCACAAAAAATATCTAGTGTGGGGAAGTGCATGGATAAAGGTGTCATTCCGTACTTCGCAGGTGGGAGGGCACACGGGTGGGGGCTCGGTGGAAGCCGGTCTGGCTCATGGTTAAGGGGCCCGCTGGCGTGGTGCCCTCTGACACATCCCTCCCCCGGGGGTTTGTCCTTGGAAAGGAACATGGACAAACAAAGTCCATGTCGTCAGTGTTTATAATAATTTGTGGGTGGACATAATACAACCAGACACTTAATATGGAACCATGCAGTCATAAACAATCATTTGTTAGAACACTAATAGTGTCAAAAGATATTCAAGGATGAATATCAACTGAAGAGAACATTACAGGTGGTGTTCCCAGTATGGTTTTGATGAGGAAAAAGAACACACGTACACACGTGTGCGCATACTCACACACACAGGTGAGCAGAGTCTATAGCCAAATTATTACCAGTAAAATTTGGGTGTAGGGTTACAGGTGCTTTTACTTTTCTTCATTTTTAAATGTTCCCAAGTTTTTACAATAACAAATGC